>CAUYPK010156423.1:0-41315 GCA_963574355.1 Loris lydekkerianus
GTAAGAACATGAAGAACAATCCATTTGAAAGGGAAATTCCAAATTAATATAAATAATTTACCCCAAGTCGTTATTTATTTTATAGTCATTCAACCTAGTGTGTATAAAATTGCAAGTTATTTTATGGAGGGAGGTGTCCTACAAGATGCATTATATTTCCTCACAGTAAATGTAAGAGCATGGAGCTGGGTTTTTAACTTGAGGAAAGGATTAAATGATTATAAAAATTAGAAATAGCTCCATTCCTTTCATGAATCATCAAAATCAGACTTTTCTTACACATATTTAATGAAAAAGAAAGGTTTACTTAACTAAAATCTAATCTGTTGGGCAGCTGGCACAAAATTTTAATTTTTTTGTTACTAGAAGGGAGACATTTCTACATATTTAAAAGAGAAAGTATTCTAGGACCTGGATGAATAAATTTAAAAAGAGAGAGAATTGAATTGAAATAAGTATTTTATGATATGTTTGTTTAAATGGGCTTTAACCATCTTATTAAATAATACAGAATAAAGAATCCATGTAAAAGGTCATGACATTTTATTTGGAAATGATTTCAAGGGTACAGAAAATCTGCAAGAATGGGGACCAAAAACAAACCAAAACCCAGCTATATAACTTTTATGGAGAGCTTCCTATTAACATCTTATCCTATTTTTTTTTTTTTTTATCATTTTCTCTCTATGTGTGTGTGCATGTTTGTGTATAGATTTTTCACTTAACCATTGAAGAGTAATTTTAAGAAATGTAGATAGTGGCCCGGGAAGTTCAGCAGTATAAGAGATGACATAGACGTTTTATCTGTGGGGATTTTTTTCAATATCTCTTGAAAATTTTATGGGTCCTAGAAAACATTCCAATTACATTTTAAAGAATATTTATGACTAAGATGTATTGTTGGTCTGACTGCTTACAGACATTTTTCTTTCCAGCAAAAAAGCATATTAAGAATAACTGAAAATAATTGCTTATGTTTAATTGCATTCTTAATTTTTCTTTTTTGTTTTTTTGAGACAGAGTCTCAAGCTGTCACCCTCGGTAGAGTGCCATGGCGTCACAGCTCACAGCAACCTCCAACTCTTGGGCTTAAGTGATTCTCTTCCCTCAGCCTCCCAAGTAGCTGGGACGACAGGCACCCACCATGATGCCCAGCTATTTTTTTTGCTGTTGTTGTTGCAGTTGTCATTGTTGAGCTGGTCCGGGCTGGGTTTGAACCCGACACCCTTGGTGTATGTGGCTGGCACCCTACCCACTGAGCAATGGGGCCACCCTTGCATTCTTAATTTTTGACATTCAGTATTTCTTAAAATGTTCTTGGTTTTGCTGTCAAGGGACTCCCCTTCCAAAAGGACATATATGTCCTTTGACACTAAGGGGGGAGGAGAATAAAAAAGACCAAAGACATTGAAAAAAAAAAAAATTATCATGACTTCCACCACTCTCTCCACCATGTGCCATTCAGAATAACTTCTAACAAAACAATTATACCTTTAATGAAATAAACCTAAGGAAGGCAAAGGCAGGAAGTCCTGTGATTCATGGAACCCTGATTCATCACCAGGGAACCGTACTCTTTACTTCCCGCCCTTGAGGTTTCTTTCCACACTGGGGCAATACAACTTGGGGAGGTTTGAAATGAGCCAGAGGCACATTCTTGGGTATACCAGATCTACAGAAGCAGACACCCAGAATTTAAGATCTGAGAATTGCAATACAATTGCCCTTACCTTTTAGAAAATCATCCCATTACTCCCCTTCCCTCCTTGGTGGGGGACCCTTGGGCCAATTTGAAGGCCACTGCCCTAACCGGTTGCCTGGCTAGAGAAGGGGCCAGAGGAAGGAGATAAACTGATCCTGGATCCTTGGGAGACAGATGAGAGAAAAGGCTCATCCCCCGCCCCCATCTGACCCATGGAGACGAGGAGCTGGGGATTCAAGGGAAAGGAAGCACTGAGTGGGCTCTGTTTTGCCTCTCAGTGGCCAAGATGGCATCTGATAATTATCACTATGTAATCAGAATGGCAGCCCAGGGTATGATTTGTGGTTAATCAAGTGCCCGGAGGTGCTGCCCTGGGGGTGAGCACAGGTGCCCCCTTGTTTACAAAGCAAACTTTTTGGGCTATTGTAGAAAGGTGTGAATATAGATGCTGAAGATCCGAAAACTTGTGTAGAAAGTCTTAGAGTGTGTCATGGTCCCCACAAATAGGACATCCCAAGGACACGAGTCTAGAGGCCCTGAGGGGAAGAGTTGAAGAGGGAAAAACACCCAACCTTAGAGCTTGGGCATCTGGCCTCCAAGGCTGTGAGTATGAGCTATGATGATCTCTTCCAGAAAGTCTGCTGTTCATTTGAATGCTGACAGCCATCTCCACTGCCCCGGGGACACACAAAAGCCTGTTTGCTAATTAACACACCACTCAGCTCCCATTCCTGTGGTCTGGTGAGTCATCAGGCAGAGCCATCTCAGGCTGTGGGTAGCCTAAGGCACTGGGTCCTACCCAAAGTTACAGCTGGGCAAAGCCAACCAGGAACCTTGAATTCTCTCAACTTCGGTCCCAAGTGTCCGGCACACACGATCAGATTAATAACTACCAATCCAGGGCCCTCTGGGCCCAGCAACTGTCAAGAACATTTCATTCTTGAGACTGAGTCCTCACAACAAGCCTGAAAAGCAATGATGGCATTCCTGCACTTCAAGAAGAATCTATGTCTACATTTAACACATCTGGAATCCAATTGTATTGGATGTATGCATGGTAGGCTTTGTTTTATATGACAAGCTAAGACATTGACGGTGAATCTCAAAATTAAAAAATATGGCATGTGTTTCCTCATTTTGTAAATGGGAGAACAAGTTAAAAACACACAAAGTAACTTATTTCAGTTCACGTGGAATGTGGTGGGACAGAGGGGTGAACGTGTCCATGGAAAAGTTACTCTGATGGCTACAGCTCAAGTTTGGGCCTCAAAGAACTCAAAATGGACAGCTCACCTGTGCCCCCCACCAGTGGGGACTGAGCACTTACTCACAATGCAACAGCACACAATATTTTATATGGGGGGGACATTGCCCTACATGAGGCATCTTTCTAATGGTCCCCCACACAGCCTTCCCGAATTTTTCTCTCATCCTATACTTTGAAGTCAATGACTCCTGAGCGTGAAAAGGGATGCGGCTTTCGCCAACCTCTCCCATGCTATTCAATACGGTAGAACATCCATAGCTGACCCCCTCCCCACACCAACCACCTCCCTATACTGGCCTAAGCCTCATAGATGGGACTGGCACCTCATGGACACGTCAGTACAGCAGGCCTAGCTCCGTATATTGACCACCTGTGCATGTTGACCAGTCTGTTATGGCCCTTAGTGGTCAGGGTACAGAAGTCCTACTGTATATACAAAGATGTCTCCAGCAAAATGTGCCAAGGGTCCTCTTTAGCCCCAAGTGGCTAAAGTTCTGTTTTGAAGAGATTCTGGTGTCTTTATGGGGGCTCTTTTAACATGGTTTTAAGGATGTGTCAAAACCTGTAGGTGGAAACCAGCACCGTCACAGGTGATCTAGACCACCTATGACATCACGGGACGGGCCCACTCACAGCCTGAAACAACCAGAATCCCACTATCGCCATGCTGGAAAAACCCGAGCTTAGGATGACATCTATAAAACAATCTTTAGAACTCAAAAGAATCGTGTAATGCAGATTTTGAAAACTCACTAAAGGCTTTAAATTTGTTAATTTTTGTTAATATAATTTTTTTAGCTCAACAAAAACATGTTGAACTAAATGGGTGTATTTGCTCAGATGTCCTTTCTTCTATGAAGAGTCTTCCCAAGCTTCCCTTGAGGAGGCAGATGAATTCCTCGCCCTGAACCTTCATTGTCAGAGGCACTGCCTGTCCCCCTAACGGCAGGGGCCTGCCCCTCTGCTCTCCTGCAGCTCACAGGCAGGGCAGAAAGCAAAGTAAATACACTCCCGACTCCCAGACCAGACTCCAGGGGCACCGGCCAGTCGGGTCTTTCTCAAGGACACTCACTCCTTCTGCAGAGCAAACTCACAGAGCCTGCTCGTGACCCTGGAGTTGTCTCCTCCCACCTCACAAACAAACAGTAAATCCCCAGTTAAGAGTCGCTGTGAAACAAGGTGTTCTGGGCAGGAAGCAAAAGACCAACGCCCCCCACCCTCATCCAGTTTTACATTATTTCAGTCGTTAAAAGCACCAGCCCACTGAAAGCTGAAGGGACCCGGCTGCAGAACCGAGGCACACACAGGAGGCCCGTGGTACAGACTTTGGCCTCTATCCTGAGACAGAAGCCCCAGAAGGACTTTGGGAAGAAGGTGATGAGACCTGGCTTACAGCCTAGATCACCCAGGCTATGCTGATAACATGGCAATGGCCCAGCAGAGCCGGCGGGGCCTCGGACGGGGGGTGAACAGTGGGGCATGTTCACAGCTCATGGCTGGATCTGCTGAGGGGCTGGGCACTTACTAAAAAGGGGCTAATGGATTCACATCGGAACTTGATCATTTGTGGAGGAGACACAAATGTCAGTCGCTCTCTCCCCAAAAATTATAAACAAAATAATAAACTCTGGCTCTATTTTCTTTGACTCAAGTTAATTCTGAGTCTCCTCAATAGCAATGTTTGGGCTTCCATAAAAGACAGGGAAAAAAATAAAGACGATTAATTAAACATACAACAGTTCAATGAGGAATTTTAGGCCGTTCCATCCTTCTGCTCAGCAGAAACCTCTGAGGCAGGAAAGCAGCGTCTGGTCGCCTGACGTGTGTGTGTCAGGCGGCGTCTTTGGAAGACAGGAATGAGCAACTAACAGGATATGGTGGATTTTTAATAATTATGCTCACTCGTGAGATCATCACCACAATCAAGGCACTAAACATGTCCGTCAGCTCCAAGAACGTCCCTCTGTGCTTCTGTGTTGTTTTATTTTGTGGTAAGAACAGTTCGCTTGAGATCTATCCTCGTAACATATTTTTTTTTAAAGAATATTTCTTTTATGTTTATTTATTTACTTTTTGAGACAGAGTCTCACTATGTCGCCCTCAGTACAGTGCCATAGCGACAGCTCACAGCAACCTCAAACTCTTAGGCTTAAGCAATTCTGTTGTCTCAGCCTCCCAAGTAGCTGGGACTACAGGTGCCTGCCACATGCCTGGCTATTTTTTTGCTGCAGTTGTCATTGTTTAGCTGGCCTGGTCCGGGTTCGAACCTACCAGCCTCGGTGTATGTGGCTGGTGCTGTAACCACTGTGCTACGGGTGCCGAGCCTTGTAACACATTTTAAAGTGTATAATACTGTACCAATACACTACACAGGGAGTGTGTTAACAGCACATCTCCAGACTTTTTCATCCTGCATAACTGGGACTTTATTCCCCTTGAACAGCAGTTCCTGAGTCCCTGGTAACCACCTTTCTGTCCTCTGCCTTCTGGACACTGACTGGCTGAGATAATTCACACCGTGTGTACGCTCTGCCCTTCTTTACTTAACGATGGTCAGCCTGAGCCAGTGGTCCTCAGCCAGTATCTCTCAGAATCATACAGTGCCCCATCACCACCCCTACACAAAAATACAGACGCCTTCAACCCCTGAGTTACATCACAGCCTCCCAGAAGGAGACCGGGATGTGTGCATTTTTGAAATCTCCCCCAGGCAGCTGCTAGGGAGGACACTGAATAAGAGTCACTGAATTCAAACTGATGGGCTCTGACCTCTAACTGCTCGGCCACAATCCCATTTGGCTGGGGCCCCAGCCAGGAGGTCAAAAGGCTGAGTGGTCAGAATTGGCATAATCAGACTTATCCCCAGCAAGGCCTGTCTAGCTACAGGGTAGAGGCCAGTGTTCAAAAGGACAAAGCACCTGTCTCCAGGGCCAGGTGTCTCCCAGAGGCAGAAGCTGGTGCCCTGTGGCCAGCACAGGAACCTTGGAAGACTGACAGGATCAGTTAGGAGGGCCCTGAGAGGCAGAGGGAGAGAGCAGTGAGGTCCACAGTGTGTGATAGTGGAGGGGGTCAGCATTAAGAACCCTGCGCCCCAACACAACTCAACCGAGCATCTCAGGAAGACCAGGTGCCAGGGCGGAGCGCCACACACGCAGCCTGCAGCCTCCCGTCAACACACACCTTTGTCTTCAAAGGCATTCCTCTGGGTTTCAGGAACTTGTTTAGAATTGATAAAGGCAGACAAGTATGTGGGTGACAGATGAACAACAGATGTGTGCAGCGGACCCATGAGCAACACAGGCAGCAAGGTGATTAATGTACATTTTGTAGCTATGTTACCTTATTCTGCAGTCACAGTAAGCAAGAGGAAGGAAATGTTAAGAAAATCCTAAGGAAGAGAGAACGTGTTCACTCCTAAGTGGAAGTAGACCATCACCAGGGCCATCCTCGCCCTCTGCACACTGAGGAGAAAGCGGAAGGGCAGGGATTGGTCTTGCTGCCTCATTGGACTGACTTGTGCAGTCCAAACCTGTGTTGTTGGACAGTCAACTGCACACAGATAGTCCAGGTTTTATCCCAGAGGGCCCTCTCACCTGCCAATGTGCACATGCACTGGGGCGCCACTGGGGGGCCCATTTCTGCACAGACTCTTGCCAGGGAGGATGTTTGAAGACTCTAATTTTGTGTGCGTCTGCTTCTTCTCTGAATGAAGCAGCATCGGACCAGAAGGTGCCAGGGTCCAAGCTGGGCCACCTCTCAGCAACGGCAGGCTGTGGACAAGGCCCCTAATTCCATCCGTCTTTAGTCTTCATAACGTCGCAAATTTCACCCAAGTATCTGTAGAAGTCTCAGTGTTTTTCTATTACTCTGGGTATGTTATTGACTTATAATCTGAGGGGTCAAATTCGTTGCAAATTATGTTCCTAGCCTACTGATTTCCTTTTGATTGTGGTGGTTTTTAATGACCTTGAATTTGAACATGGAGATTGTGGAATCTCTAATGATTCCTTGGTATTTGTTTTCATTGCTTCTAAGCTTGGTCTCTTCTCATCTAAAAACTGCTTGTCGGGTCCCTCTTCTTTTTAATAGTCTGGTTGTTTCTGAAACACGTTGGTCAACGCGCGTGGTAGATGCTATGATCTAATTAGCCTCTCCCCAGAAAGTAGCTAACCAAGTCTCCCAGTACTATTTATTAAATAACACTTAGCAAAAACACTCTCAAGATGCTGACTGAAAAGTGGGGACAGGGCCGAGCACAGAATGAGCTGAGACCCCGCTGGACTGGGCTGGGCTGGGTGGGGGGTGTCCTGGCCCGTGGACCCGGACCCAGACCCAGACAAGAGTGTTGGTCACACTACATCTTCCATGCAGGCCTTTGCAGGACAACAGGCCTTCAGAAGCAAGTACTCAGTCGCTGCCTCAGCCCCCGCCACCCACCCTTTGGCCACCAGAGGGGCTCACAGCAGAAGGCACGTGACACCAAGCTGCTGTTGCCTGTTGGGAACTGGGAGAGTTCTCAGTGGGTGGTGCTACTACCAAGATGTGTTCCAGATATTATCTCTGCATTTCCAAATCCGGGCACAGGGCTCCCGCCTTCTCCCAGAGACTCTGGCCATCTGACCACCAACTGGGCTCCGCTGCCACGGGGTGGGGGAGGGGCATGGAAGGACCGAGCCCACCTCCCAGCCCCGGCCAGCAGCCTTAGCTGATCTGCCTGCCAGCCTGATCTACTATCAGCTGCGGACTGCAGAGACACCAGAGGTACATACTGCCAAGGTGACAGCCACAGACCTCAGAGTCACAGACACCCAGGACTGAATCCTTGCGCTTTACCCACCAGGTGGCCTCGGGTGATTACACACTTTCAGGGAGCCTCCAGTTCCCCATCTGTCCTTGGGCGTTCACCAAGGACTAGGTATGATAACTAGACCCAAGGCCTTAGCGCCACAGCCATCAGCATGTGGTATCAGTGTCTACTACCAGGGAATTGCTCGTATGATTTTCAGGGCAGAAAGAGCCACAAGGTGTCTGGACTCAGATTTAGGATCTCAACATTTCCTTCTGGCACACCCCTCCCCATCCCCTCATCTTCGAACACAATCCCCCTGGTCACTGATTCTTCCACATTTAGTCAAGGGCTGCAGACCTGGTTCAGAGTCTCGGGGATCAATCTCAGAGCTTGCCCAAAAGTTAATGGAATCCCTGTAGGTTCCCGCAGCCCAGCAGGCCCAGTACTTTAAAATACATATACCATGTCTTACAGACAAGTCTAATCTTCTGGGAGTGACCGTGTGTGCTCCACCCCAGCACCCAGCAGTCAACCGCAGCTCAGAGCCTGGCCCGTCAGCCCAAATGGAGGTGCCAGGTTGCTGATACCAGCTCTTCACAGCTTGGGCTGGAAAAAGGGATAAAGAAACACTAATTTGGGTGTCAAGACTATTTTTGGAATGTAACTGTAGGGACTCCAGGAAAAAAAGTATCAGACCATACAGGGATGCTGCAGGTCCCTTTGGACCAAGTCCTAAGTCCCTGCTCTGGTCTCACCCACCCCGTCTAGGGCCATAAAGACACTAAGGCTCACAAGTGAACTAATGGCCCAACCTTGCCCATCACCAAGTGGGAAGCAGCCACAGCGGCTCAATCTCATTGTCCCACCACCCGCCCCACCTTAGAAGAGGACGGAAGGGGCAGGGCACGGGGCTGTGACAGCACCACGGTGGCGTGAGAACTGCCACTAGCAGACCTAGGGAGGGCGTGGACAGCCATGGCTTTCTGCACCAGCAGCCATGGCAGATCCACAGCACAGGGCATATCAGACCCATAGAACGGGCAATGCAAAGCATGAGAACCGTGATAGAAACCACGGGCTCTCGGCCCCGATGCTGTGCCACTACAGGGCTGCCAGCTGTGACACAGGCATGTACCCAATAGAGCCCTGAGCAGCACTAGACTCAGTAGCCGCCAGCTGGTGGGTGTATGGGAACCCCCTCTGCATCCTGCTCCATCCTGTCAACCCCAAAGCATGCTAAAGAACCACGTTGGTTGATTAAACAAAATCAGCTCTTTCTGATCTGGCCCAAATGCAGCTCTGTGCTTGAAGGTGCTGTTTGGAGGATGCCACGGTGGCAGGTGCCGCTCACCAGGGCACTGACTGTAAATTAAAGATCGATGCCCCCTCAAAGAAAGGGTCAGAGGAACACTTCACCGGGGCATTTCAACCAGGTTTTATTGGTCTGGCAACTGCAAAATATACAAATTTCTGAAAGGCATCGCCTATTTGAAAGCTGGCGTGGCCTCATCCCAGGTCACTCGTTCAGACGGGTTTACAGAGCACAGAGGAGTCGCAGGTCACACGGAGAAGGCACCCCAACCCATTACAACTGCACCCCATCCAGACAGCTCTGCACACTTTAGGCTCCCTTACACATATTAAATAAATAAATAGCACATCTGCTATCAAAATAATACAAAAATAAATTTCAAGTATTACAAACAAAAACATCATTGGTGTGGTTCCAACGGTTTATCTTCTCCCTCGGAATAAAGAGCTTTGCCCAGGGCCTCAGAACAGAGTAAGGAGGGGAGCCCCCTCCAAAACAAATATGCAAAGTTAGAAATATTGGTCCCAGTTTGTTTTGAGGGGGTTTGGGGGGGGACTGTAGGAGCAAAAGTCCCATGACTGTCGCCCATGCTCACCTTCCCCCCGAGGCCATCGGACAGGCAGGTCACCAGCTTGCACTCGAAGCAGCACAGCTCGTCTCCCAGATCCCTGTCCGGTCTGTCTCTCCCTACCCAGGCCCCTCCCAGGTTAAAGTCCTACACCAGGCAAAGCCTTCTCCATTCACACCCTGGTTTCAGATAGAGGGAAGACGCCTTCATCAAGGCCCGTGTTGACGTTCAAAGAACAAGGCCAGAAAGAGGGACATAGGAATCGCCCTCGGACACAAGGTTGTCAGCCCCTAACATTGGAAAACGTGACCAAGCCACACACACTCGCGTGCACACACACCACACACAGTCTGACAAGATTAAGGAAATGGGGAGGGGAAGGGGCCCAAGGCAGAAGCTGTTGGGGTTGGACGTCCAGGCGTCCTCACGGGCAGGGAGGGTGAGAATGGGCTTGCACAGAATCTGAAGCACAGCCTCATTCCCTACTGATCCAACCAGGGAAACGATCTTTCTGAAGCTCCCCCACTCAGCCCAGGACCTGCCCTGTCCCCCTGAGCTGGGAGGAGGACCTCAGAGTCTCCAGCAGAAGGCAGGAAAGGAAAGTAACCTTTGGCACCAGCTTTGAGACACCCTGAAAAGGGTCATTTAGACAAACTCTATTGTGAGTTTCCAAACTGTTTCCTCTGGGCATGAGACACCCCCTCCTGCCCCAGAACTGCAAGGAGCAAGGAGAAACCAACAGGCAGAAACCACTGATGTCCCATAAGCTCTGCTTTCAGCCACCGTGAAAATGTCACAGATGCTGTGAAGGCAAGGCCAGGCTCCACTCCTCCGGCTTCCCCCGGGGCACCCGGCACAGCTCCAGCCCCACGGCAGATGCACCACAAAGCGTGCAGACAGCCTCTTGGAGGAAGTGCCCTGGAACAAGGCCTTGACTGGGAGATTGTCCCCACCTGGGAACCTGGGCAAGGATGCTAGTCCTGAGGGAAGGAGGCCAGGAGCTCTCCTCCCTGTCATCTGGCCAGGTCAGTCTCTCGAGGATCCATGTGCTCCAAACTGCCCCGTCGTGGCCATGCTCCACGCCCGCAATTGGAGGCTCTAAGCCCCGAGTGCGCAGCCCCCCAGCATCTAAGTTCCAGAAGAGAAGGTGTGACTGTCAGGTCACACTTCTGCCATGACAAAGTGCAAACACCAGTAGCTCCGGGAGGGCAATTCTCTCAGTACCTCCAAGTCCAGGGAGAAGGAGAGAGGCACTGGGTCCTGTATTTCAGCAAAGTACTTCCTCTGCTGGCAAGGCCACCTTGTCCCCGAAACATCTTCTTCAGAAGCAGAACACAGGCCCAGGCAGGTATATGGACGCGCCGAGGGCATGTCTCTGCTCACCTCGGGGACTCCTTGCAGAAGAGCCCCAAACCTGCACCTGTCCAGGGCTGCTCCCCACGAGGCATCTTCCCATCCTCAGCTGCTGGGATCTGGCATCCATTAATTTTAGGATTTGCTGTCAGCATCATCTCGCCAGCTCCAACTATGCCAGGCCAAGATCGCAAAAGCAAAGAACACAGCAGCCCCAGGGCCCTCCTCGGGGCCCCGTTCCTTCCCTCTACTCAGAGTCTCCCCAAGCATCTGAAGGGTCTGCAAAGCCAGACAGCCCTGGAAGATGAGAGAGCACAGGGCGAGGGGCCTGCAGCTCAGGGCAGGGAGCCGGAGCCTGCGTGGCTTTCTGGGGTCTGGCCTGACCCCTGCCATGCACAGGTTCTTCCAGCCAGACCCCTGCACCTCTCCTGCACCCCAGCCCACTCCAGAAGAAGTCCTTGGGATCGTTTTGGCCTCGGGTAGATGGAAGGACACAAGCTAAGCTGCAGAAATGGAAATGGAGTGGAACCACCGGCCGCGTCGGCTTCAGTGTTTCCTGGAGGGGTCAGCACTGCTCCGCGAGCCCTTCATGTTCTGTTTCCAGGAGAGAAGAGGAAGTGGGGGTTAGGGTCTGCTGCTGGCCCGAAGACTCAAAGTCATGCAATGAGATGTCTTCCCTCCCTGCCCCCAAGACAAGTGTCATCAGCCCAGTGGGTGGGGAGCAGCCGGGGGTCCCAGGAAGGGATGGAAAACAACACCAGAGTCACAGAGAGGAGGGGCTGGGCGGGAGGCTGGAGGCCTGAGTGCAGGCAGGTGTGCGTGTGTGGCTGGGGACCAGGCAGCTCGGTGGCCACACTGGAGCTGCTCAGGGACAGCAGTGAGTGGCTCAGTGCCCTCAGAAGCCTCATGCATCCAGATTCCAAGAACACGGCTCAACAGGCAGAAGACAGATGACGCATGGGATGGCTGGACATATGGGGACACCCAGGTGGGAGCAGGGCAGAGGCCTGTCGCTAAAGCAACATCCTAAAGCACTAAAGCTCTGAGCACCACGGCAGGTGGGAAGCGCCTCCCCTAAGGCCCTGGCCAGGTGTCAAATCCCCCTAAAACTGTACACCAGTTGGGCAGGGTGGTCAGAGACCACTTATCTTCGGTCTCTGTCCCCTCCCCCCAATTGGTACGCTTAAAAAAAACATTGTTAACACAGCCAGGGGCACAGGAACATGGCAAGGCAGGGGTCTTGTCAACCTCTTTAACCTACAACTCAATTAAAAAAACACAATTTTTAAAAGTATTCTGTGCCCCTGAGCATCTCTAACAAGACTATTCTGGAGGAGGTGGGGGAGGGCACGGAGCCCACCCCCACCCCACATGGACCCAGGGCCACAGCCAGAGATGCCTCCAGAGGGCAGAAGCATGAAGCTGGTAGCACCACAGCCTTTGCCCAGACAGGGCAGGACCCAGAAACCCAGGTGATGGGCACCTGTTGTGAGTGGGGAGCTCCAGCTGGGCTCAAGAGTGCTGCCCTCCCAGCCACTGCTGCCGGTTCCAACCTGCTGGCCGCACCGAGAGGCCACAGCTTCTAGCACCCACAAATGACAGTGACACAAGACACTGAGGACCCTAAGGCCAGGGCTGTGCCTGTCATTCACTTGGGAGGGACCCCAGCTCAGCACACACGGGGGGAGAGGGAGACAGACCAGAAGACCTCACGACGATGGCGCCTCTGTCAACACCTCCCGCTGAGACAATGAGCCACAGAGTGCACGATGGCCGGTCTGCACACAGACCACAATGCCACGACTCGGACATGCCCCCAGGCATTTACCTTCCAAGGTCAGTAAGGAGAGAATTTTGAGAAAATGTGACAGACACTTCGTCTTTCAAGCATAGTAGGGAAGAGGAAAACAGGTTGGAAAAGAGGGGGGGGGGAAAAAACCTTTAGTAGGATTTTCCTCCCCATGTGCATTAGAAAATTAGAAATGAAGGTTATGCCATGAGTGAGTGACAAGGGGCATCTAGGTCTCGGGCAGTGGCACAGCTGCTGGGGAGACACAGCACAGGGCTGATCGGGGCATCCCCTCTACTCTACCTGGCAGCCAAGATGGCGGCCTAAAGCCCCAGGGCTTCCCCTCCCGTCTGCACTCTGGAAATCCCAAGGCTGTGGCGGAAGGAGCAGGAGAGCAGCCAAAGGCAGACCTGACCCCAGGGAGCCCTGTGTTCCCCTGTCCACCAGGCTAAGTGACACACCTGTGTCTACGTTCTCATTCATCAAAACACCTTATCAAGTTATGGCCTCCTGCCCGGTATGGTGGCTCACACCTGTATGTAATCCCAGCACTTTGGGAGGCCAAGGTAGGTGGATAGCCTGAGCTCACACGTTCAAGACCAGCCAGAGCGAGAGCAAGACCTCGTTTCTAAAAATAGCTAGGTGTTGTGGTGAGCGCCTATAGTCCCAGCTACTCAGGAGCCTAAGGTAAGAGAATCACTTGAGCCCAAGAGTTTGAGGTTGCTGTGAGCTATGATGCCGTAGCACTCTACCAAGGGCAACAAATAAGACCGTCTCAAGAAAAAAAAAGTTATCGCCTCTGCTTTATAGGTGAGGACGTTAAAGTCCTGGAACGGCTCAACGTGCCCAGAGTTCCAAGGACAGAGGCCGCCAAAGGAACCAACCAAGATGTAACCCTGGCACAATCTGACCCGAATCATAAATTCTGGTCCCAGGGCCAGGTCAATTCTCAGAGAGGGGTGGGAGGGAGGTATTTTCACTGAGCTGGAGGGGCTCAGGCCGAGCACACTGATATGAGCCCTGGAGCTAGTCAAGCTCATCACTCACAGTATAGGGAATGTCCCACATGGAGCCTCCCAGTGGGAAGATTTCTTTCTTGGCAACATCAGGACATGGGTGGGAAGGACCAAGACATGCACAGAGGCAGGCTCCAAACCCAGCAGCTGGTTTCACACAAGCAGACCCCTACCCGGGAAGCAGCCCAGGCTCTGGTTTGTGCTGCAAGGGATGAAGGTTACCAGCCCGTGGGAATGTGCGCCCATGGATGTCGATGGGCCCACTACCAGCTAAGCAAACCTCAGCTGTGGACACAGCTACAGGGATGGGCTACAAGGGGTCAGGGCGTCCAGCAGGGACCCAAAGGCTGCAGAGGCAAAGCCTCAGGACAAAAGTGCCCTGGCTGCCCCCAGAAGCTTGCAGGGAGGACCAGCTTTCGAAAAGGGGGACAAGCACTTGGCCTCAGCCCTCATCTGGTGAACAGGGACTGGCTGCGGGTGCCCAGCACACTCTCCGGGAGCGGCTGCACCCCAGCAGGGGCCTCTCACTGCATGCCACCACCACACCCCGAGCTCAATGCAAGTCCAGACACATGCCTCACACTCTAGCATCTCAGGGCTATCCTGACGAGCAAAAATGGAATGACAGGGCAGCCGTGACTTGAAGAGCAAAGAGTGACATCTCGTGGAGCTGCCACCAAAGCTCTGGGACAGGCAGGCCTCAGCTTCTGCAAACAGGCCTTAGGGCACTTAGTTATCTATCTGGTGACTGTACGAGCCAATGCTGTCCCCAAAACTCTGCAGAAGGCTTAGGGCCAAAGAAGGGGAGACCAAGTGGGATGGACTCAGGAGCTATATTCAGCTTCTGACGAGACAGTCAGATCCACAGAACAGCCCTGTGCAGAGCGCGCCAGCCCAGCCACACTCCCCACAGGGTCCATTTTCCTCAGATATTTGCCTTGCAGGTCAGGATCTGGCTCAGTTTTCCTTTCAAAGTGCAAGGAAGCTCCCAGGGAGGGGGCTTTAAGGCAAAGGTAGCAGCTGCTGGCCCTGCCCACCACCAAAATCTGAGGCTGAAAAAGGACATGTGGGTTTACACCGAGCCAGAGCCCAGGCGAGACCAGGGAGCAGCAATGCCAGGACATGCTGACCATCTATGGGGCCACCGTGACCTCCTAGTCCTTTGCCGAAAACCTCACGAATCCCTCTTCCTTCCTCCTCCCATACACATCTCTCCTCCCTCCCCCCGAAAACCTCAGACTTCACACAAACTGTCCCTATCCTCAGTATCTGAACAGGTGGGAGGCAGGCTCTGAAGCAGGGGGAAGGCAGCAGAAACACAGAGAGAGAGATACTTACAGGCAGGCCTGCCCTAGCAAAGGCTGCGAGGGAGGAAGTGGAGAGAGAAGTCAGTGGGACGAGCCCAGCACACCCCACACCAGCCCAGCCAGCGGCCGCCACACGTCCCGAGGATCCAGCCACCCTGAAGGACCGTCCTGCAAATGTCAGGACAGCTCTGCACTGGGTGAGAGCACAGGGCCCCTGCAGCCACGTCCTCCACAATGGAGGCCCATGCAGCTCCAGCTGTCACCCACACACACATGCTGGTCGCCTCACACATCACAGCAGAGGCCTCTGGATTCTGTCACCTTACACTGACACCAGAACAGAATGTCACAGAGACACCATTTCAGATCTCCTCAGTTTTCAAAAAAACCCTCTTGGATTTGAGGCCTGAGAGTAATACTTATTAAGAAGCCCCTGTCCTACTCCCTCACGCGTAACACTAAGGAGTCAGGGCTGGGGGAGTGACGGATCCTGGCAATTACATACTACACTTATGGTGTGCCCCAAACTGGGTCTCCCCTCATCCATGCAACCTCCCCACGTGCCCAACAGTGGACTCGGCCTTGTCTGATTGGCCTGGTGTGGCTGGAGCTGTTCCCCCATTCCAAGGGTGAGAAAACTGAGGCCTAGAGGACCAAGTGACCAACGGAGGTCACCTGATTCTCCTTACATCACAGTCCAGACACCTCCAGGTTTAAGGACACTCCAGGCAGAGGCAGGAAGGATAGATGGCTGGAGAGAAAGGCCCAGAGCGGTATCTATGGAAACTGAGCTAGAGTTGATTTGCAGGGCCTGCTGGGTGGGTAGGTGGGGGACACCCTTGTGCACTACCTGAATTTGAGCCCAGAGATTTCTACATCCCACATATTTGCCTTTGAGGAAAAGACTGGTTTTCTGGAAACAAAGCTCAATGCGCAGCAGCCTTCAACCTGGGGAGCTAAGGAAGCCCATGGGAAAGGAATCACTTTCTCTGCTTCAGAAACAACTCTCGACCCTGACTGGGACGTGGACACGTCAGTTCTGCCTGATTCTACCCAGTGAGGCCCTGGTCCTCAGGGAGCACACACATGTTATACCATCAGCAAGAAGACAGCCTGGTGACTCAGAGTCATAGGGAGATGCCTTCTCATGTTCCCCAACACGAGTGTGCACACACGCAACGCAGCGCACACATATGCCACAGGAACACCCACCCATGCACACAGCTCACACACACACACACAACACGTAACACACAGCACTGGCAGCACACACAGGCACACCACACAGACGCACAACACAGAGAGCACACATGCACACACACACCACATAGACACCCACACGTGCATACTCGCAGACACAGGTGCACAGGCAGCCCTGGCCCCGAGGCCATCCCCCAGGCAGACAGGAAGGAAAGAAGGGGTCACTGACTTGTCCAGGCAGCTGCGTGGGCACCTCTGGGGGCAGGCAGCTGGGCAGGGTGGCTGAGGTGGAGGCCACTTGCTCCTCAAAGCTGTTGATGCGCGGCTTTTTGGTGGGCTCGGGGCTGGCTAGCGGGGTGACGCTATTGCGCCTCATGAGCGGGTTAGGTCCCTTCTTTGCATCCTAAGCAAGACAAAGACAAAAGAGAAAGGGCCCCAGTTACGAGGAGGGAGAGGGGAGCACACCGACAGTCCCTCTGTCCCTGGGGTTCAAGGGTCAACAAGATGGCTGAGTGAGCGGCCAGGACCACAGCTGCTACCTGTGCTGTGTGTGCAGTGACCCCCGTCAGCAAGAACAGGGGCGAGTCTCTCCCGTGCCCCTTCCCCAAAGAACCCCCACACAGACAGGCAAACACAGCATGTGAGAGGCAGGGAGGGGAATGGTGACAATCATGGCAGAGAGCGAGATCAGACACGGGAGTCTGGCGTCCTGCCTCCCGCAGCTCAGAAAGGAGTCTTGAGGGTGAGGCCTACGTCTGAGGCTGTCAGGGTGGGGAAGGGACCGGCACAGACCCCCTGCTGCCAACTCTAAGGCTGGGTCTGCAGAGCACAGGTGCTTGTGTAGCAGTACCCTGGCTGAAGATCAGACACAGAGGCTGCAAAACCTTCGTGGAGACCAGACTCAGGAAATCTACAGGGCACAGTCTGCCTCAGTGAGTGACAACGTAACGGGCTTCCCACAAGAAGGCACAGCAGGCTTGGCTGCAGCGGAGGCTCCCTGGCTGGGGCTGTCCACACACACCAAAAGGTAGCACAGCAGCCAGTGGCATGCGTGACAGGCGGGTCCAGGAGGCTGGGGGACACAATCCTCTTAAAGGTGAGCTACTAGCCAGGGAACAGGCAGTGGAAGCCGAGCAGACATCTCCTGCCCTTAACACCAAAATACAACAGCCGAGCTCCTTGGGAACACGGAGTCACGTGTTGTGGGGACTCCACAGACAGAAAGTCGTGCTCAGAGCACAGAAAGGAAGCACAGCACTGTACCTCAAAGGCTTCAATCCAGGGGACAGGGGACTTAAACCCACTTCATGATTCATGATACATGGAAGCCCAACCTGCCAGCTGGGGTCAGACAGAAAACCCCCTCGATCTGTGGTTTTCTTGGTAGGGAAACAGTAGCTGTCAGGCCTCCAAACCTCCTAGAACCCTCCCTCCATCACCCGGCCCTAGCTCTCCAGCACCACTGCCTTCCTTGACGGCTGTGCTCTTGTGGGCCTGTACCTAAGTGCATGCAGATGACGCGGCTGGAGTGCCGATCCTGAACCAGTGACCTTGAAAGCACGGTTTTAGCTGCCTGAAAGGAAAGGTGACAGGAACCCTGCTCAGTGTGTCTGCAGGCAGCAAACGTGTCTCCCTTTTAATACTTACTTCTTGGGCCAGGCAGACACGGGGGAGGAGAGCATCGGGAGAAAGGAAAGAAAAGCTCAGCCTAAGAAGCCACAGTAAGACCTGACCCGCCAGGTGCAAGGAGACACACAGACTGGCCTCTTCTGGACACACAGACTGGTCCCAGTCTTGGGACCTCCCAAGGGTCCCTGGCTCTGCGAGGGGCAGTGCACAACAGAGTTGAGCAGACGCCACAGGGCCTGCACTCACCTCTGACCGCTCTCGGTGGGTGCTGACCGACTCCACGTTCAGGTAGATGGACTCCACACGGCAACCTGTAGGGCACAGGTGGGGAGGCAGGCAGCTCCTGTTAAAGGCTGCCCACCTACAGCCCACAGCCACCAGGAGCCACCACCCAGGAGCAGGACTTGGCAGGGGTGACTGGCTGCTCACCATAAGCAACAGGTGTAAGCTTCAGGACAGTGTGGAGGGGGCATTTCAGGTACGGCATCTCCTCTGAAAGAGAGGGGCACCAGCGTGAGACAGGAGGCTTGAGCGGGGCAGGGAGAGAGGACATCCCGGGCCCAGCAAGAGAGCTTCAGCCACTCGAGGACCCTCAGAAGTACAGCCTGGGCGGGTACACCAGGTCCAGCCACAGGGCATCCCACATGGCAGGTTGTCTTGAAAATGACTGTTTCTGAAGAAACACAACCCAAACCCACCCTCCCAAAATGAGTCAGAACTAAGGAGGAAAAAGCCTTTCTCAAACCTGGGTGTGCCCAGGGATTCCGAGGGACTTAGACATAAGACTTAACATCTAATTTAATGTTTAATCGCAAGCCAGGACAGTGGCCCGAGGAGAAAGGCCGCTCCAACCCCAAGACCCTCCCTCCTCCCCCCGGCCTGCAGTGGCACCTGCACTCTTGTCCAGGAAGTAGGCCAGCAGGCAGCGCAAGACAGCCTGGTGGCAGATGACCAGCACGTTCTCCTGCCGTTCCAGCTCCATGATCACAGGCTCCAGGCGCTGGACCAGGTCCTGGTAGGACTGAGCACAGGACCAGCCGCCACATCAGCACAGGGGTCAGCTCAGGCCACAGCCCTCCATCAGGCAGGCCAGAGAGCTCACCCACGTTAGTCTCTCATCAATCTATCAATCAACATGGAGTCTACCGGGGAACACAGCCCAGCCATGGAACAGCCAGAAGCCCTGGCCCAGACTACAACATGAATGGGCCTTGACATCTTCATGCTGTATGAAAAAGGCTGGACAAATAGGCCTCCAATGGCATCTGATCCCGCCCCCCTAATGGAATGCCCAGAACAGGCAAATTCGCAGACTCGGGAAGCAGAGTCCTGGCTGCTGGTATGGGGAGGGGGAGGGCCAGCAGGTCTGGGTTGTCCCTGGACTCAGGGAAATGCCCTGGATTTTTTGGTGATGGCTGCCCTGCACCGCAAATATATTACAAACTGCTGAACTGTTTCTTTAACCTGGTTAAAATGGTGAATATTGGGCCACATGGATTTGATATCAATTAAACAACCCGACAAGAAAGAGCAGGGCTATACCCAGCAAGGCTTCTGCCACCTACATGGGGTCCCAGTGGGCGAGACCCATCAGGAAGCCAGAGGCCATCGTGCAGGCCTACAGGGGATAGGGACAGGGAGGATGCGCTGGTGAACCCAGGCCCGTGCCCTCTCCACACTCTGTTGGGCAGCCAGCATCATGCTGCTGTGCGTGGGAAAGGCCCCCACCAGGACAGAGCTCCAGCAGCCCCTCAGGTGGCCATCTGTTCTGTCCCATGCCATCTGCCTATACATCCTGAGACACACACAACCCAGCTGTCCTGGGGCTACTCCCAGAGCCACCTGACCCGTCTACAGGCCCCCCACTCACCTCCCCTGTGGGGTAGCGGTAATAGTACTTGTCCTGCTCACGCAGCGCGTACTCCTCGGGGTAGGTGTCCTTGATCTCCTCATAGGTCAGCTCCTCACACACACCCTGTGGGGACGCCATCAGTCACTCAGGGCACACACCCGGCTAGCCACTGTGAGGACTCTCAGAACAGGGCCTGAGATGCCTGAGGATGAGGACCCCCCCTGGCTGCACCTGCCCGGGACTCACAGCGTCAATCTCGTTGAGCGCCTTCCACTGCTCATAGGGCAGCCTCAGCGCCTCTGCTGTCTGAATGGTGCTCTTCAGCTGGCTGGTCCACACCCGGAGGTCCTTCAGGTTCTGCTCCTCCACGAACTTGCTCAGCGCACTGGCAAACTGATGACACAAGGACAGGGACTGAGCCAGGGTCCCAGGGGAGGAGAGGGCCTGACCCGGGATCCCACAAGGGAGGAGAGGGCCTGACCCAGGGGCCCACGGGGGAGGGGAGGGGAGGGCCTGACCCAGGGTCCACATGGGACTGTGCTCTGTCCTGGTGAGACAGTGTACCCGACAGCCACCCAGAATGGCCAGCTCCCAGGACACGCCCTCCCCAGAGTGCTTTCCAGCTCACACTCAGGCGCATGCATGCACACACACAAACACAGGTGCACTGAGACGCAGTGAGCACGTCCCCCACCTTCTTGCCCCTGCTGGACAGACCCTCTCCACAGCACTTCCTAGCTCAAACTCAGGCAAGCACACGTGCCGCCCCCCCCCCCCCACACACACACACACACACACACGGGCACACTGAGGCACAGTGAGCACGTCCCCCACCTTCTTGCCCCTGCTGGACAGGCCTGAGTCGCCGCCAATGCGGCCCTGCAGGTTGTGCTCGCTCTCGCCGTGCCGGCACAGGTAGATGGCGCGCGGCTGCACGTGGATGTTCATCAGGTAGTACACAATGCGGCTCTGCATGTGGTCCTGCACCCTGTTCACCAGGAACCGCCGCCCCACGTCGATCACCTTGATGAGCGACAAGTCCCTGGGAGAAAAGCCACGAGCACCAGCGTCAGCCCCACCCCAACAGTACAGTACCCCCAGCCATGCCGGTCCCCAGGAAGCAAGAACCCGGGGCCAGGCCACACACACCACAGGGCCCAGCCGTATCCTCTCTCGAGAGTCCAAGTGTGAGCTCAGGACCTCCCTCAGCCCCTGTCTGCCTCGGGGCTAGCTGGCCTCCCCCCAGAGAAAAATGAAAGGAGAAGAGAGGGAGCATGAAGGAACCATCAGGGGTCGGTGGCAAGATTAGGCACAACTACCTCCTGTCCTTCCACATAGGGTCTGAAACATTCCCACTGAATGTGGCTTGTCATCAAGGAATTTTTTTCAAGAACGTTTTCAAAGAGAGTTTATAAAGGTTTCCAGGAGCAAATGTTTTGTGGGAACATCAAGAAAACATGAAAAGCCCTGACAGGTCACTGGAGAGAATCAGCCCTGGGAATTACCTGTCCCACTTGTCAGGGTCGAGGGGCTGGTAGCTGGCCTCGTAGCAGCCGATCCGCCTCATGAAGTCGTCCATGGCTTCTGCCGAGTTGCAGTCTTTGTAATCCGGGCTGGAGATTTTAACTTCCTGTAAAGCCACAAAGAGGCAGCTGATGAGTCACGCTGGAAGGCTTTCTGCTTAGATTAAGCAGGATTTGGGGCTTCAAAAGGGGAAAGCACGAGGGCTCAGAATGAAGATTATCCTACCCAGCATGTAAGAGAAAAAGAGAAAGAGCCCATGGGCGGGGCCGTGGATTGACAGTCCCTGGGGAGGATGCCCCAGGGAGACAGAAGACCATCAGGCAGAAGGGCAGAGACAGGACGCCCAAAAAACTCCTCCAGATGGACTGGGGAGTTGGGATCAGGACAGCACCCGAGTTACCCCAAAGAGCCTGACCCCGCACTCAGCTGAGCTGCTCAGGAGCTCAGGAGGCTGTGGGTTAGTTACAAGGGGCACTTGCTGGCGATGCCCCCATCTCTCAAGGATCCACCCCAGACACCCAGACGGGTCTGCTGTCATCTGCTCTAGCCAGAGCCCTGCCCTCTCCTCTTCAGGGCTCACCCTCCTAGCTGGAGCCCAGGCAGAAACCACACTAGGCTCTGCCAACACCCATAGCTGAACAGTTCTGAGGAGCCCAGCAGATTTTAGGGAAATTCAGCATGTTTTAATGCCTGTGGCTCTTTTTCTCATCAGCAACTGCCACTTTTCAAAGATCTGAGCTGGTGGGAGTCAGTGTGCCACGAGCACGGAGTGTCAGATGGAGAAGATGAGGAAGTTCTGCATGTGGATGGTGGTGAAGTCTGCCTAGCCACGGCAGTGGGACAGATGCAGCTGAACTGCACCCGTAATAATGGTTAAGATGATAAATTATGCTATGTACATTTTATGGCACTGAAACAACGTTATCCGCTGATGGGACCACAAACTAATATAACCTCTACGGAAAGTCATGTGGGGCACCTCAAAAAACTAAAAGTAGACCTACCACCTGATCCAGCAATCCCACTACTGGGGATTGACCCAAAGGAGAAAAGATATTTTATTAAAAAGACACTTGCACTTAAATGTTTATAGCAGCACAACTCATAATCACAAAGATGGAGCAACAACCCACGTGCCCATCGATACATGAGTGGATTAATAAAATGTGTATATGTATACCATGAAGTACTACTCAGCCATTAAAAAAATGAACTAATCAATATCTCTTACATTAACCTGGATGGAACTGGAGACTGCTCTTCTAGGTAGCACAAGAAAGGAAAAACCAGCACCTCATGTGCTCACTATTACATTGGAACTAATCAATCAACACTTACATACACATATGGGAAATAACATTCATCGGAAACCAAGCGGGTAGGAGGGCGGGGGGGGGGGGGGTAAGTCATCTGACAGGTACAAATGCACCCTAGGTGGGTAAGGGGCATGCTGATAACTTTCACTCAACCTGTACAAAAGCAAATTATGTCACCAAAATATCTGTATCCCTGAATATTCTGAAGTAATAAATTGATTAATTGATCAAAACAAAGCATCTAAGTTCACAAATTGCAGGGCCCAACTGCAAACTTGCTTTGAGGTTTAATCAGAGAAAGAGATTTCTGGATATGAGGGGCTGGAGCAAATGACCGACTGTGTCAATGGACTCCCAGACAAATGAAAAGCTCCTCACTAAGCACACTGGTGACTGCTCACTGGGGAACAAACACAGCCACGCCAGAGAAATACGACAAAACCTTTTGTTCAGATGATGGCAATTTCTATTCCCCTGCACTCTGAGCCTCTTCCTCTGGACCCACTGAACAAATCTGAACCGATTTTTCACAGTTTAAACAGCCCTTCCTGAAACGTGAATGCACTTCTCAGAAATACTTGTAAATGTTTCCACTGCTTTGGAGAAAATACAGCCATGCTTAGAGTACCCTTTAAAAGTGCACTTGTACAAGCCACATTACAATACTTCCTGCACAGGTGTTCAGAACCGCTTTTCTGTAGAGATGTATCTTATTCTGATAAGATTAATCTCCAGAGAAAATGATCTCCAATGTGAGGAGGTGACCTGTGTTGTCTCCTTAACAATGTTCCTCTTTAATGGCATGTTGCTATCAGCTGATAACATTTCAGAATTAATCAAATTTCACTGCCAAGTCCCCTCAAGGTATCTGGGCAAGCTCCCCACCACCACCACAGACAGCAGGAAGAGAGTCTCATGCCCCTCCTTCCTCCCGAACTTGGGAACATTGCAGCCAACCAAGTCCTGTAGCCACTTGCGAATGCACAAGCGTCCTCACCCAGCGGGGCTGCAACAGCAAGACATCAGCCTGCTGTCACCTCTGGAGGGGTGGGTTGCCTGTGTTGAGGCAGTCCCCTTGGCACCTGGCTGCCAACATCCTGTTTTGTCACTTATGCTTCAACTGAGCCTGAGTGCTGTCTCTGAAGACACAGGTCTACCACAGGACAGGCATCCAGGCTGGACACCACTGAGCACTTCTGACCTCAGGACACAACCGACAGCAGCTCGCTCTGACGGTTTCGTTACTTCTCTGAGCCCAGCCCGGCCACCGCTTCCCCAAACCACAGATGTGCTCAGGGCCTCAGCTGCCCAAGGGGAGTTGGGCTCCTAGTGGTCTTACCATGATGTTGGAGGCTACAACCGTGGGGTCGTCACACACAGACTCAATGAAAAAGGCCTGAAAGAAGAAGGCAGGAGCATAAGAAAAGAATAAACACTGAGGGCCCACTGTGCCACCAATGTGCCAGGCGCTGTCATCACCACGTGTGGGAGGAAGGGACTTCGAAGACCCGCCTCCTCACTGCTGCACCTTCCCCTCCCAAGGGTCCCCTAACCTCCAAGTCCTGGTGCAAGTCCTAGTGCCTAAAATAGGGCAGGGGAGGTGAAGGACCGAGAAGGAATCAGGGGACCTGCTGTCCCCAGATCCTGTCCTTCTCTCCCAGGCTCTTGGGGCAAGACAAGACGCATGGCTCACCTTGAAGTCATTTTCTTTGGCAAAATGAAGGATCATGTGTCTCCTTTCTCGAGTAGTGTTGGTAGCATCAAAAACCTGATGGGGAGCAGGGTGAGCCAGGAAGAAGAAACTAAGTTTGAAGTTAACAACATTTACCAAAACCAGCAACAAAGCCAGTCCTGTCACTTCCAGGAATGAGCCCCCAGATGTACTTCCAGGGCAGGGTGTGCCCACCCACAGGTGTCTCCAGGGCACACCCACTGCCCATTGCACTCAGGGCCAACCCCGAGAGCAGCCAGACGGTATGGTGCAGTGTGGGGCACACAGAAGGGCCTGCCCGCCCCAGAGGGGGCAGCGGTCCACAGAGAGGCTAGGCCCCGAGTCCACCCCGCTACCACTTTCCCAAGTCATGGGCAGCTCTGGCATCTGCTTCCCTCCAACCTCTGGGCCAGAGGCACGTGTCCCTGTCCCAGCAACCCTCGATGGCTCTTGGCACTGCCCAGGCCAATGAGAGAGGACACCCCCCTGCTCTGGGACCAGGTGCATCCCTCAAACTCACTGCAATCTGTCCACCTTCCTTTGCCAGGTAACTTTTGACATCGCTCAAGGCGGCTAAGGCACACTGCCTGCAGCACACAAGAAAGAGAGGCTGCACGTCAGCGCAGGCCCAGGCAACCCCCTCACGTGCCCCACCAGAGTGACTAGCCCTTCTGTGTCCAAAGCCTTCCATGCTGGGCTGAGGTGGCCAGGCTGTCCTTGGGCCCAGAGGCTCTCCAAATAAGGACCAGTGTGGGTGACTGCAGGCACCCTGGGAGGTGATCCTGGTGTGTGGAATTGTGCCCTCGAGGAGCCCAGAGCCACCCAGAGTCTCACTGAGCTGGCTCAGGGAAGATCCTGGCAACAGCAGCTCTACTAACCACCCAGGTGACTGAAATGTGCAACCAGTTCCAAATGCCTGGAGGGTTTCACCACCTCGTGTTAACAAGGAGTCCCTTTCAAACGGGAGCAGATGCTTCTGGTGAAAAGGACAGCATCACTCTCAATGACATGTGGCCACTGTCAACCTATCCGCCACTGACTGAGCTGGACCATCGGGGAACAGGACAGAGTGGCGTGTCTCAGAGAGGCCAGGGGCAGTCCCTGCACCAGCCACCTCTGATGGCCACACCACAGGCCAGCTTTGTCTTGCTCTTACAGAACTGGCTTCTGACCCACATCCCCGAGCCCCCCGCAGCGCAGCGGCCTCACCTGCGCACTTTCATGGCCTCCTCATTGTCGGGCCGGAAGAAGTTATAGGAGCTGTACTGCTTCACGGCCTCCCGCCGATACTCGCCCACATTGAACACTGGGGGGGACAGGGCATACCAGAGCACCAGCTCAGCCAAGGGCAAGGCCACCGGCTCCCAACACCGACTCGAGTCAGATGAGGGAGGACCTAGGGGGCAGCCCCACTCCTCCCAGGCCAGGCCACACTGCCCAGACCTGTCCTCAACCCCAGTCTCAGGACATCACAGACCAGAAACCAAGACTCTGGGAATGGGGGCAACCTGGGTTTCGTGAGAACAGGCACAACCATTTCCACCCACAGATGAGAAAACAAGTGGGGTCCCACGCCCTCTGCCAGGTCTCAGAGAGCTGTCCTCCCGCAGGCACAGTGGCCAGGCCAGGGGGCCACGTGCCAGAGTTCCCAGCACTGCTCTGGGCACATGGGCAACAGCAAGAATACAATCTAGTCCCTGTGGTCAAGACATGCCCCACTTGGTAGGGAAGACAGGCACAGATACACATGCAGGTCACGTGTCACTACAGGGATGTCACACCTGAGAACTGCGGAAATCTAAAGGAAAAGACTCCACATCTGAGATGGCCAAAGAAAGCTTCAGAAGCTGGGCAAGATTTAGGGAAGGGAGAGGTAAACAGATGTGGCGGAGTGGCAGGGGGGGAACGACAAAAAAAAAGTCAAGGCATGGACAGAATGTGGCAGGGACCTGGCTGGATGGGAGGTGGCCTTGGACCCGCCATGAAGGGATGGCCCCACCCAGGAGCCGTCCTGATGTAAGAACCAGGAATGCAGCACTGGGGTACGGCAGCTCTTAGAGTGGGGCTGCCCGGGGCTCAGGACCCACCTCACCTTTTGTGGGGACGCCGATCCAGTTGAGGTAGCGAGTCAGCTTCTTGGAGATGTAGGTCTTGCCCCGGGCAGGGAGCCCCACCATGACGATCACCGTGGGGGAGTTGGTCAGCTTCGGCCCACAGGCTGGGAAGAGCAGCGGAGAAGGGCGTCACCCACCCAGCCGCCAAAGTCCAGGGGCAGAGTCCCGGTCCAACAACAAACCCAGAAGGATTTCACCAAAGTTTGTATTTCATTCCTCACCCAAAGCCCTTGGCACTTTATCCCCTAATGGAAGCACAGCCCCTAGGATCACAGCCTTCCTCTCACATCTTGCTCCCAATGTCACTATCAAATTAAATTTGGCAAAGAGTCCCAGCCCCAAATTCCTAGCCTGATACCAGGGCCCCAAACTAGCAGAGAGCCTGGCTGCTGATGCCCCAGTAGAAGGCGCGCACTCCTGGGGGCGCAAGGGGGGAATTAAGCACAGGAGGGTGAGGTCAATGGGGGGGTGGGGGGTGTTAGCACAGGGTGGTAAGATTAACATGGGAGGGTTAGCAGTTAGCACAGGTGGCTGAAGTTAACATGAGGGGGAAATTTAACATGGGTGTGAGGTTAACATGGGGGAGTTTAGCATAGGGGAGGTGAGGTTCACACGGTACGGGGAAAGTTTAGCACAGGAGGATCAGGTTAACATGGGTGGGGACTGGGGGGAGGTTGGTTAGCATGTGGGATGAGCTTAACATGGGATGGGGTGAACTTAACATGGGGGGGTTAGCAGAAGGGGGTGAGGTTAACATGCTTAGAACAAGTGGGTGAAGTTAACATGGGGGTTTAGCAGAGAGGCATCAGGTTAACATGGGTGGGGGGGACAGCACAGGGGGTGAGGTCCAAACGCAACCCATAGGCCGAGGGGCACCGGCTGGGACTTGGTGGGATGTGGATGGCCTCCCTAATATATATATTTATATTTAAAGGCCATTTTAAAAAGTAAGAATTTATCAAATAAAAGCAGATCAGGGACCCAAAATGCTTCCCCCATACACACACCCAGGAAACCCAGAGACGCTTTCTCCCGCAGGCTCCCTCCTGGCCTCCAGTACTAAAGGACTGTCCCCCACCCCTCCGAATCTCAGCAAGACAAAACGCCAGGAAGGAAGTTTGTCAGGAAGCAGCCAAAGCAGCCATTCTGACACTGAAGGCCCAGCACTTCCTTGGCTACCGCCTGGCCCGACTCTCTCCCAGGTAACTCTGAAGTCCTGGTTACAAGAGCTCATGAGCAGGGGCCACCTGCTAGTTCCTGCCAGGCAGCCCAACTGCCCTTGCCACTGGCAGGCACAGCCCACTGGGGAAGGTCTGCCCTACCACAGGGCTGGGCAGAGGCTACCCTGAGACAGAGACTCTGATACACAGTAAGCCCGGGGGCAGGGGCAGGGGAGAGCCATCCCCCATAGAGAGGCCCGTCCTTAGGCCGGACAGCCCAGCAGGATCTCAAACTGAAGTCAGTGTCCAAACACCACCCGCAATTCCACATCTGCCTCCCAGGCCTGGAGCCTGGGGTTAGTGGAAGCAGGTGCAACACACAGGGCCCTTGTGTCTTTGTTAACATTAGCCAGAAGAATGAGCAGGATGAGGACAAGGAGGGGGAAGCTAGGAGGGCTAAAAGCCCTGGCTGGCATTCCTTCCAGTGCTTCTGGGACAAACAGCTTCCTCAAAAACAGCTGCCCAGGGTGAGTCCAGGCGACAAGCACCAAAAACCAGGCACCCAGGGGCCTCTGGATGTCCCCAGGGCAGGACATCCTGGCAGGTGCCGTTGACACATCAGGAACGTGGCGGCACCCACTGAAGGCTCCTCATGTGTGTTCGGAAACAATTTCCACCCACAGACCTTTCCCTCAGGCCAATGCCCACCCCCTACTGTACTAGGCAGACCCCCACCCCGCGGCTCCTAAGAGCACGCAGACATGCAGACATGGACACACACACAGCTGTGCACATGCACGCCACACTGCTGCTGGAACCAGGCCAAGCAGGCTGGGGCAGGAGCTGACTGATTTATCACAGCGGGGATTATGTCTATCTGCTAATCGCAGGAACAAATCTCCTGTGGCAGCAGACACTTCAGAAAGGAAAAAACAAAAACAATAAAGACACAGCAGAGTAAACACCCTGGATCAAAAGTTCAAGCTGAATTTCAAACCCAAATAAACCGCCACTCCCTTCCCCTGCACACTAGGTTTGGAGGCTGCGGCATGTGGGATGAGTCTCCATTGAGGAATCCACACATGCTTTTGACAAAATCTTGGGGTCTTATTCTCTCTTACCCCCCACCCCTTTTCCAGATAGCAATCTCAAGTTTTTTCCTCCGCAACCCCCAGTCCCTTCTTGCCTTCTTAATGGTTCCTTTTACTATCAAAAGAGACGCACCCCTACCTCTTTTTTCACCACCCTCCTTGGACCCCCTGCTAATAGCGCTGTGATTAGGAAGAGAGGTGCTAAGTTTAACACGAGATTTTCCAAGTAGCATACATGTGTCTCACTTCATTTCACTGAAATGTTTAATATTTTAACTTCTTTTTCACACACACAAAGTTTTAAAACTCAGGTGTATTTAGATGTCACATTTAGGTGCCAAGTTAAATAGGCCTAACGGGGTCCACAAGTGCCCTGTGTTACCAGGGAAGGAAGCAATTGTTTGAGGCCCACCTGCCTTAACAGTCTAAGCCCCCACACTGCAGTCTGGAGGTCAGGGGTCCAGCTGAAACAGCCATCCTGGTCAAGGCCATGGTCACTTGAGTGAGCACTCAAAGAAAGTCACCAAGTTCCAGGAGCTGAGCCTCAAATCTGCAATGCTGTTATGCTCACTCACTCACTCACCTACTCAGGAGACATATACACTGGGTGTGTGTGAGAGGGAGGATACTTGGATGAACTAGGGTCAGCGCTGCTGAGCAACACCTCCTAGCCAAGACCCAGCTGTGCACAAGCCAGGTGCACCCTGCTATCAGCAGACAGTGCAAATTGGCCACCTGCCTGTTCCTTGAAGATGAAATGGAAGGCGGGTTAGAGGGCATGCCAGCCGCAAATCCGTCACAGGGAGGCTGGGAGGCTGGCATCCCTGGACTCCACCTCCTGTTCTCCTCCCTGGATTAAGGTACTAACCTCTCTGACAGCCTGCAACACACAGACAGATGCAGGCACTTGACAGTGGCCTGCCTCCCCCCTGATGATGCCCACAATGCATCCCTGCAATGTAAACCACTGGGAAGACGCTCTGCTGTGGGTCCCACACCTCCTGCAAGCTTCCTCCTACCTAGAGACTGTTAGAGGCTAACCTCAAAAGATGTTATGTTAGTTTTATTCTTTTTTACAAGTAGGTGAGTTATGCTTCAATTACAAGTTCAAGAGGAAAAATTGGAAAAGGCTATTTATAGCAGACAGCCTTTCTTGGTCCACAGCACTATCTCCTACTACTGCTTAAGGGAACGGAAGTTGTGTCTGTCCACCCCCAGTAACCACCTAGCCCTGCTCCCACCAGGCCGGGGTAAATTCAAAGCTGCACAGAACACCTGCTTTGACCCTGCAATTTTACACAGCCTCTTTAAGGAGGTCTCTTGGAGAACAGACTTCATGTGCCTGACCCTGGAGAGACCATGATGCGGGCAAAATCAGCAAGAAAAAAGATTCAGGACACATGGCTGTCTACTGGATACAAACTCTCCTGGTGTCCTCAGAGCAGCCCTCTCATTCAGCTGGGGTAGCACTACATGCCAGCATGGAGCCTGCCTTCAAGAGCTGTGCAGAATGCAGGTAACCCAGCACCTCTTTCAGAAGCTCCTCTGCACTACTCCAGGGTCACCGTCTTCTGGTCTCTTTGCAGGACACTTAACTAATGTCTCAGTATGATCTCACCTCGGAGTAATCTGACACCTCATGAATAGCCTTCCCAACCCTGTGTGGTCTCGGCCAACACTGGGGACTGGGTATTGTAGTGATCCGGTGACAATCTTGGGAGGCAATGCAACAGCTCCATGGGGACAGAGGAAGGGCCCAGAGCCAGGCAAACAGTTCAAAGGCAGGCCTCACCACTTCCTGGGGCAATTCTGACTTGGTGTGAGGCTCCCATATCATTTTCATTCATTTTTTCCCCTAGAATCTCTCCCTAAATGATTCTAATGTGCAGCTGTGGCTGAAAATCACAGCTATAAACTGTAAGAGCACCAAGGATCCAGTAGGATTTCTCTTGAATATCCACCCACCAGTCTTCTTCATATTAGAAAACTATCTGGGATGCAGCCCCTGCCCAGATGAAAATCTCCTTGGCAGTGTTTGAGTATCACAAGGACCTTTCTTCAGATGAGATGTCCTGCAGTGACATCTAAATCCTGAGCAAAGACTAACTGGTAATTTGTCTCATTCCACCATATTTAAGGGGGGAGAAGTCTGGTTCTTTAAAAGTCTTTCTTCCTGCTGTGAGGACAACCCCCTCCCCTCCATGGCTAAAGGCAAGTCTTAACAACTACCAAGTCCCAGGCATTGTTGCTGGGACTCATCAATGTCATTGAGTAGACAGGAAAGTAACCTACTTTACAGACAAGGAAACTGAGACTCTGAGCAAACAGATAACCCACTCAACTAAGTAGGGACTGGAACACAGAGGCCCTCGGTTTTTAGTAATGACAGAGAGAGAGGACAGCTAGCTCTTGTATGCCAAGAACTCCCTTCCTGTCTATTCTGCTGATGACATATTCAATAGGTCCCCCCTAGTTATAGATGCATTTGAAGAAAGCTGCAGGTTGGGTGAAAAACATTTACTACCACCATGGTACAGCAGCAGCAGAGCACCATTCCTGCGCTGAGCAGGGAAGTGTGCAACTCACCAGCCGCCTGCTACTTCTTGCTGTGACACTGCTCTTTGTCTATGAATAACAATGCTGACCCCCAACGAGTACACCACTTAGAAAGCTGACAGGTTTAGGAGAAAGAAAACCCATTCAATCTTCCAAGTGCCATTAAAGAAGGGAGGGGAGAGTCTCAGAAAGATGCCAAGAAATAAATATCCTCTTTCCCCATCCCAGGAAGAGACAACTGTGACTATTTAAACTAAGAAGACACCGCCAATTGAGACAAGGACATGTGATCCCGGCTGCAGATATTTTTACAAAAAGGAATGTGTCCCAGACTACACCCCAGACTCATATCCAGGGATTCCAGGAGTGGACAGAAACAGAGACCAAATCCATCAGCTTCAGCCCACATGCCCCCACCCCCACCCCCCACCCCCACCAGCTCTGAATGGCTTGGACAGCACTCTTAGGCAAATCTCTCATGCACATGCAGGCAGGTGGTGTCTGGCCGTGAGTATCCCAAGCCGGGGGAAGGACGCCTGGCTGCACACATCCCTCAGAATCACTACTGAGCTAATGCCACCAACCTCACTGCCATCAGACACTCAGGACTTGCTTCCCAGAGTTGTTCCTCCAGGGACACGAGTGCAAGCTCGCATACAATCACATGCACCATGTCTGTCTATAGGACCAACCTATGTTTGTGTGATCAGCCACAGATAACAAAGCGCACTATAATTATGGTTACAAAGGGCAATAATGTTTGATTTATACGAAAGTCAAAAAGGGGGGAAGGGGTTGTTTCTTGGGCTAACCCTCCCTGGGGGGTTCCAGAGTTGCATTTCACCCCGTGCACAGATTTAACACAAAGACTAGCAGCTGGCCTGGCTTACTAAGCACAACAGGAAGGGCCGGAACGAAGCAACCTGCCAAACCCCAGCCCCGGGCTGCCTCGCCAAAAGGGGTCTCCCAGCGCTCAGGTTCAGCGGAGAGGACCTGCTGGTGTCCCGCCCAGGGCGCACCGCATCGCCTGCGCCCCCACTGCAGCGCACCCCTCCCGCAGGTCTGGGGGGAGGCCAGTGATTCAGATCCGCTGTCAGTCCCCGCGGGGGCCGTCCTGAGAAACGTGTCATTGGAGAAGCCTTGCCTGCCTCCCGGCGCGTAGGTGTCCTCAGATGACACCAAGCCAGGAGGTTTGCACCTGGATCGCATGGTTAACTTTCAGGCTATGTCCCAGCCAGGACAAAAACCCACCCGGGAGCTAGCTGCCCTCCCTGGGCCGATGGGCGCCTGGAGGGGAGGAGTCGCCTTCCTGGGCTTCCACCCCAGGGTTTGGGGGAAACCGGGGAGCAGGGCCGGGAGGGGCACTGCAGCTGATTCCAGCACAGGAGAGGGTGTGCGCCTCGGGCGCCCGAAACGCCTCCAGCCGTGCAGCCACCAACCCACCTACTCTCCCCAAAACCGGAGGCAAAGGCTTAGCTTCACGTGGCTTTCCTGGCGCCCCCAGAGAGGGAAATATGTATCTAGAGAGAGAGGAGATAGAACCATGGAGAGAGGAAATACATGGGAGTCAGAGAAAAGAGAAAACGCAGTGAAGGAGAGAGAAGATGGAAACCTACAGAAAGTGGGCAGAGGGAGACGCACGTACGGACGTGGATGCAGGGGTCCCGGAACCTCAGCCGGGGTGAGGGGTGCCGAGGCGCGGCCGGGGCGGGGCGGACGGCCCTCCCAGCCTCCCCGAGCGCTCGCGCCGCTTCCGGACCGGCGGGGCAGCCGCGGCGCCAGGGCCACAGCGCCCCCACCGCCCGGCTCGGGAGGCGCAGCCCGCGCCGCCGCCGCCGTCCCCGCCGTCCCCGCCCCGCCGGCCGGACCCGCACGGGCGCGCCTCCCGCAGCGGGGCGTCGGCACAAAGCGGCCCCACACAATGGCCCGGCCCTGCACGCGGCGCAGCCTGCAGCCCGGCCCGCGCGGCGGCACTCACATCTGGGAAGCGAGGGCCGGTGGTCCACGGGTACCCAGATCTTCTGCACCCGGCTCTGAGTCAGCTCCAGGGGCATCTTCGCGGCTGCGCCAGCGGCCCACCTGCCCTGCCCACCAGGTCCCGACGCGGGGTGGAGTGCGGCCGCCGACCCCCGGAACAAAGGCGAGAATGGGTGTGTGCGCCGGCGCGTGGCTCTGGGAAGCCTGGGGCCGGGGCTGGGACACGCGTCCCCCGGGCACTGGGCGCTAGCAGTGAAGGACGCGGGGCTGCGGGGCTGCGGGGCTGCACGGCCGGCTGGTGTGCAGCGGAAAGCCGTGGGATGCTTGGGCGCAGTGACAGCGCGCTCCGCCGCCGGTGCTCTCGCACGCTTCTCTCCAGCTCTGCTGGGAAGCCCGGCGCGCCGCCTCCTTTTAAGAGTGGGGCCGGCAGGGCGGCCCGCGTCACCGGGGGCGGGCGCATTCCGCGGGCCCGGGCGCCCTTTCACGTGGGGCGGGGGTGAGCCGGCCCGGCGGCCTACGGCGCCCCCTGCGGGCCGCGGATATCAGCGCGCTTCCCTTCTGCAGCCCGGCCCGGGGCCTCCGCGACGCCCGGCCGAGGCTGCGGTCCTCGCTCGCACCATCCCCGCCTCCGGTCATCCCCTAAGGGCGCCGGGCTCAGCTTCCTGGATAATTCCACTGCCTCAGCCCACTTGTGCCGGGATGCGAGTGACGGTGCTACGCCGTCCAGCGTGGTCCGTGGACCTGCAGCCACCCCCACCCCCCACCCCACCCCGGGATGCTTTTTAAAATGCATGCTACTGATTTGGCCACTTCTGGAAGTGGGGCCCAAACCCTGCACTCCTCACGCGCTCAGAGCAGGCGTGGCCCAGGAGGAGGACCCCAGCCACAGCTGCTCCTGGACACCTGTGAGGCGTCGCTCGTCACGACCCCGGCCCCTGGCGTGGAGGGGGCTTCCCTGGTCGGTTGACCTCGGCCCGCCCACGTTCCTGAATCCCTTAGAAACCTGGGCTGTGCAGAGCCCTGCTCCCCCATCCACCCTTAGCCGTGGGACCGTGGGAGGCGCGCTGTGCTGGGCGAGAACAGGGGACAGAAATCCCAGGAGAGGGGCGCTAGACTAAGAAGAGAACAAGGCGGGGGGTGCAGCTGGCATCTGGGTTTCCCACTCACCGTGCACACCATAAACGTGCCTCTGTCTCTCCGAGTGAATAAAACTAGAGCCAGTTCCGACCTGCAGTTCATTGACTGCCTATAAGCCCCAAAGTAACTACTGGGGGGCGGCACTTGATCATACCACCCCGCCCCAAATTCATGCGGTGGGTACTACACGCGCTGCGGCTTTCCCAGCCGCTGGGTGTGCCGCGCCCTCTCTCCTCGTCCGCTCCGCCAAGTGTCCCGACACCCGCGAGCTTCCAGACAGGGACGCGCTCCCGGGCCTGGCAGGGGCGCACGCTCGGCGCCCGGCTGCGCTGCAGCTGGAGGCACGAAGGCGGCGCTCGCGGAACCCACACGGCGGCGGCGGGCTCTGAGCCGAGTCTGCCACACGTCGCTCACGTCCCTCATGCTCCGCAGGGAGGGCGCCCGCGCCCAGGCGGCGGCCAAGGCTGCTCGCGCCCCGCCCAGGGGCCCGGGCGCCGACCAGCGGCCACCTGGCCGGGCCCCCGAGTCCGCCCCGCCCGGCGCTCCCTCCGACAGTTTTGCTGACGGTCTGGTTTCGGCGCTTGCGCAGCTGTTCGGAAACCCGAAGCATTGCATTTGGACTTGTTTTTCTGCACTTGGAGCATATGCCAGAGGTGACACGCTAGATCGCCCAAAGGAGAGTCCCACTACACTCCTGAAATAAGAGTCGACTGGGCCGAAGAGGAAAACAGCAGCCAGCGAGCGCCCGTCCCACCCCCGGGAAGAGTTTCCACCCCCAAGTGCTCCCGGGGGTGGGGCTGGGGGATGCTGCAGGCCCTGCCAGTGGAGGGAGCGGCTGCGGCTCCTCGGGAACGGCGGCCTCCCGCGAGCCTGCTGCTCGCCCACCAGAGATTTTGCACATACCTGCAGCCAGGCAAGCAGACCAGGCGGCATTCTTCTACCCTCCCTCTGAACTTGCAAACACGAAGTTGGTTTCAAGTGGGCGGGGGCTGCACCGGCAGAAGCACACCTTTATTTAATCTCTGAGCTAGGTAACACATCTGATGAGGGCCGCCTCTCTAGATGCCAGGCAGCTGACGCCCCAGAGACCCAGCTGAGCACCAGCAAGCCCAGGACTTTTCCTGGGAGTGGAGCAAAGACTGCTTCTTGCCTCCTGCACCCCATAAGTAGCAGGTGTAGAGAAATTAAACTCAGTCCCACTCCTGCTTTGGGGTCTAAGTGCAAACTGGCAGTGCCTGGTGACAAGGATGGATTTGCCCTGAAATTTTTTTGTCTTCATGTCAGGCTAGAATTCCTGTAGCGTTGACAGCCCAGGGGAAATTAGGGTACAGTCCCCATGGTAAATAAAATTACCGCATCACACAAAATCGTTCATGAACAACCCAACTGCCAACTGTATTCCAAGAACATGCCAGTTCAGAGCTGACTGGTTTAGACATCCTGGGAACTTTTCCCCTGGTTCTGCTAATGGCCTCATCTGCACCCCAAAAGTCACCCTCCCAGTCTTCACTGACTCCCCTATCTTGAAGCTAGATCTCATGAATGCAGTCCTTTGGAAAACACTGCCAAGAATGGGCACATCCCCGTCACAGGGTGACATCCCCACAGCGCTAGGGCAGGTGGATGGTTTCCCTCAGGTTCTGAGTAAGGGTCAGGGCCAATATCCTATTACCTGTAGGAGGAAACGTCAAGACTACCATCTTGATTTATAGGATAGGAGTAAAGGGACTTGAGATTAGAGAGGTCAAGGACTAGGTCAGAGGTCAAGGAAGAAAGCCAATTAGAAACAAGGTTTGCTTCTGTGGGGCTTTTTCCTCCACTTGACACAGACAGCAGGCCCACAAGGGACCCATGACAGGCCTCCCCAACCCCAGTAGAACCCTGACGTAGGCAGGTTTCCATTGAGACTATCTCAGAACAACTGAGCCTTCAGAAGGAGACAGCTGAGAAAGAACTTCACCATGTACAGTAAGACACCAGCACCAGGAAAGTTATTTAAAATGATCCTCTTAGGGCGGCGCCTGAGGCTCAGTGAGTAGGGCGCTGGTCTATGGCCCCATATACCAAGGCTGGCGGGTTCAAGCCCAGCCCCGACCAAACTATAACAAAAAAATAGCAGGGCATTGTGGCAGGCGCCTGTAGTCCTGGCTGCTCGGGAGGCTGAGGCAAGAGAATCGCCTAAGCCCAAGGAGTTGGAGGCTGCTGTGAATTGTGATGCCACGGTACTCTACTGAGGGTTAATAAGTGAGACTCTATCTCAAGAAAAAAAATCAGGCATACTCTAACTAGCCGCACTGTGCCCCTGTCAACGTGCCAGCTGGACATTTAGTACAGCCACATTAGATGCAGCCATTGGAGGAAGCTGGGTGAAAGCTTCACGGGACTCCGTGTACTATTTTGCAACTTCTTGTGAGTCCATAGTTATTTCAAAATAAAACATTTTTTAAAAATCACTTACAGCTCAGCCTTCTCAAATGCTGGGGAAAAATGCATAAATGCACAGATTCAGCCTTGGAAGCAGGAGGGGGTTTGACAGAAAGGCAGTCAAGAGCTTGTGGCGATTTGCTGTGCTGACTGAACACCTGTGTGTCTTGCGAATGACACACAGACGCAAACCGAATTCGCACTAATCCTGCAGCCAGCCGCACAAAAACTGAATCAAGCTCCAGCTGTATTTTCTCTTGGGAGGATGTCTATTTCTTGGCTTTGTATAGATTTCAGGGAGAATATCTATGGGTCTGTAAGTCTTGAGTCACCAATTTGCATGCTCGGATGCAGTCAAGATTATGGGCAGAGCCTGTCTTTCCTTGAGGTGGAAAGTGGCTGAAAGCAGGTGACTACCTAAGAAGCTCATTGTCTCGATAACATGAGCCAGCCTGTCCACCTTTGTGTGGTGCCCAGAGGTTATCAGATGCTCACAGGCAGGACCTGTGTCTCAGACACTACAAGGAAGAAGCTGCAGGTGGAATCTCAATGACCTTGGGTCCCACCAGGGAAGAGAACATGATGATGGAATAGCTGTCATCATACCATCCCAACAAGCCTCATGCCATTATAAAGAAGTAGCCCCCATGTCCAAGAGCTTGTCATTGAGGACCACAGAAGAAAATGTCCTGTTTCAGAATAGAAGCAGGCACCTAAAAGGGAGGTGTTGGGTAAGGTGAGAATATGCCTAATGCAGGCTCAGGGTTACATCCACATCAGGATGTTGTTTGCACGTAACTGGGAGCAGATCAATTAGAAATTCCATGTCCATCTCGTTGTTCTTTGCTTTTTCCTGCTGAGTCCGGGACACACGAACCAAAAGCCAAGATCTCTCAATCATTTGAGCATGCAACAAGTAATCACTGAACAACCCAATGCAACAGCTCCATGGGGACAGAGGCAGGCAAACAGTTCCAAGGCTGGCCTCACCACTTCCTGGGTTGTTCCAGGATATATCAAGTCACACAATGTGGGCCTTGCAGAAGTAAGAATTTGCTTTTGTCACTCAGTGCCTGTAGCTAAGCGGCTAGAGCGCCGGCCACATACACCAAGGCTGGTGGGTTCGAACCCGGCCCTGGCCTGCCAAACAATAATGACAACAACAACAACAACAAAACAGCGGGGTGTTGTGGTGGCGCCTATAGTCCCAGCTACTTAGGAGGCTGAGGCAAGAGAATTGCTTAAGCCCAAGAGTTGGAGGTTGCTGTGAGCTGTGATGCCACACAGCACTCTACCGAGGGTGACATAGTGAGACTCTGTTCCCCTCCCCCAAAAAAGAAGAATATGCTTTTGGATTTCACTGTTTCCCTCACACACACACACACACACACACACACACACACACACACACACACACAAACTGACATTTTTCCTTAGAGTTGACAAAACTGAGGCCCAGAAATAGAAAATAAATTGCCTCGGCTCCGCGCCTGTGGCTCAAGCGGCTAAGGCACCAGCCACATACACCTGAGCTGGGGGGTTTGAATCCAGCCCGGGCCCACCAAACAACAGTAATGGCTGCAACCAAAAAATAGCCAGGCATTGTGGCAGATGCCTGTAGACCCAGCTACTTGGGAAGCGGAGGCAGGAGAATCACTTGAGCCCAGGAGTTGAAGGTTGCTGTGAGCTGTGATGCCAGGGCACTCTACCCAGGGTGACAGCTTGATGCTCTGTCTCAAAAAAAATAAAAATAAAAAATAAATATATTAAAAAAAAAAAAGAAAGAAAAGAAATTGCCTGTAGTCACACAGCTGATAAGCTAAAGAATAAAATACAAGATCTTCAGCTGGCCTGGTATTCTTTCAAATTTCTCCAGATTAAATCACTTTGCAACTACAATGTCTAATCCCCTTCCCAATGGTAACGCTAACAACAAAATCTGAGGTCAAAGTGTTTTAGGTGGTATTTGCTGAGTTACATAGTATTCATTTATAATGTGTGAATAAGAATCATCTAAAGAAACAATCACAAGATTAATAACTAAAAACTTACAAATGGCCCTACAATGTAAAGTGTTATAATACAGATAAAAGATGGCCTCTCGGAGACACTCACACACCTGTAAGCTTCAGCAATCACACCAGAGTGCCTCCCAGGACACACAAGAAAGGAACACGGCCAACTCCAGCGAGGTCACCCTTAACCAACAGTAACAGTGGTCTGAAATGAAACTGAATTAGCACTTAAAAGGAAAAAAAAAAGTGGAGGAGGACTTGGGCTGCTTTTTGCACACTTTTCAAAGATTTTAAGATGTGCTAATTTATTTGTCACGCCAACGAGAAGTAAAAAGAAACACAGTCATGTGTCACTTGTGTCACTTTGCGATAGGGATGTTCTGAGAGACACAGCGTTAGGCGATTTCACAACTGTGAGAGCACAGAGGCACTTACACAAGCCTGGACAGCACAGCTACGGGCTTCTAGGCCACTCCCGGGCCAGCAACCTGGGACCAGGGCAGCTTGCCACTGCACTGAGCGCTGTGGGCAATTGTAACACAGTGGCAAGTGTGTGGGTGTAGAAACACCTAAACTTAGAAAAGGGACAGTAAAAATGCAGTCGGAGTGCCTGTACAGGGCACTCACGGCGAACCGAGGCACAGACTGGAAGCTGCTCTGGGTATGTCACTGAGTGTTGAGTGAACTGTGAAGGCCCAGAACACTCCTGTACACTGCTGTGGACTTTATAAACACTGTCCACATGGGCTACACTAAATGTATTTTTCAAATAGAGTCAATTGGCCAGGTGCCTGGAGGGCTTAGGCAGGTGGATTGCTTGAGATAAGTAGTTCAAGACCAGCCTGAGCAAGAATGAGATCCCATCTCTACGAAAAATAGAAAAACTACTAGCTGGGAATCGTGGCAGGTGCCTGTAGTCCTAGGTACTTGGGAGGCTGAGGCAGAGGGATCTCTTGATCCCAAGAGTCTGAGATTGCTGCAAGCTATGATGATGCCACAGCACTCTACCCAGAGTGAGAGAGACTCTGTCTCAAAGAAATAAATTAAATTAAATTAAGTAAATTGCACTATGACATTATGACAGCTACACCGATAGGCTCCATTATAATCTTATGGGACCCCATATTCTATACAGGGTCTGTCATTAACTAAGATGTCATGTGGCAGATGATGGTATTCCTGTATCTCCATCTTTACCCAAATTATTAGATAAATCTCACATGGCTGTTGCTAAGGAAAGCATTTTTACAGAATGGCTGGGTCCTGCTGGTGTCTGGCAGGATGACATTTTCATGAGCTCAAGGCAGCCCCATTCAGACTCCAGCAGAACTTTAAATTTCATAGCTGTAAAAAGAAACAGGTGAAACTAATTTCAGTAATAGCTTTCACTTAATGTAATGTATCCCACATATTGTCATTTCAACACATTGTGAGATAACACATTGTGAGTATCCCAGGATCTTATGCTCCATTTTCAATATTACATCCTTGAAGGATGAGAGGGAGCCGGTCACCCAGGGAGATATCTGGGACAAAGACCTCAAGGTGGGACCGCTGGGGCACACAGCACAAGTCAGGATGCAAGGCAGTGTCCTGGAAACCAGTGGAAAGACAGGCTTGGCCCCTGAGAAAGTCAGGATGTGCTGGCGGGCACAGAGGAGGATGTGCAAGGGAACAAAGCAGTCACCAGGGCAAGGACTTTCTAGCATGCGTGGGTGTCCACCCCGAGCGCCTGGAACTGTGCTGTAGACACAGCAGGTGCTGGCTGAATCCTGCTTGGCTGAGTGAGAACGTGTTCAGAGTGTGGCCTCAGGTCGCTGTAAGAGCTGGATACAGACAGGCAGTGATTTGGGGACCTGGACATAGTCACAAGGCCAAGAGCCGCGGGTCCAGGATGTGATAAAGAGAAGAAAAGCAGAGCTCTCAGCCCTCACCCTGCCCTGCACTCAGTTTCTCTTCTGCCCTCTCCCCCAAATGGTGTTTATCCCTCCTTACGAAATGAAAAGAGGAGGGTGAGCCAGAGGCTTCATTCTGGAAAATTCCTGTCAAGAGGTTAGAAAACTAGAGGTGGAGCTAGGGTGGAGAAGAGCAGCCACATACACCTGAGCTGGGGGGTTTGAATCCAGCCCGGGCCCACCAAACAACAATAATGGCTGCAACCAAAAAATAGCCAGGCATTGTGGCAGATGCCTGTAGACCCAGCTACTTGGGAAGCGGAGGCAGGAGAATCACTTGAGCCCAGGAGTTGAAGGTTGCTGTGAGCTGTGATGCCAGAGCACTCTACCCAGGGTGACAGCTTGATGCTCTGTCTCAAAAAAAAAAATAAATAAATAAAATAAATATATTTAAAAAAAAAAAAAAGAAAAGAAAAGAAATTGCCTGTAGTCACACAGCTAATAAGCTAAAGAATAAAATACAAGATCTTCAGCTGGCCTGGTATTCTTTCAGGTGTCAGCACCTGTGACCACTGCAGGACATGGGAGGCGGGGGGGGGGGGGGGGGGGCC
>CAUYPK010156424.1:0-15565 GCA_963574355.1 Loris lydekkerianus
AATATATAAAAGTTTTTGCGAATTTAATGAAAGTTAGCTTCCAGTCTTAACTTTTCCAAATACTTGATTTACACTTTTGGCTCTTTCAGATTTTTGCCTTTTTTATTTCAAGATTTGTAATTTTGCCTTCAAAACAGATCATTCCTTAAATTATAAAAAGTATTCAACATATGCAGAAATAAAACTCACTTTGACATTAGTTGAAATCAATCCAATTCTATCTACTCTTTGGAATCTGTTCAGCTAAAAGGACCTGGTGTTCTTGTTGAATGGCAATAGATGCAAGGAAATGCCTACCACTTGACTCTATAAGGATATGCAAGAGTTGCCCAGGATGCTTGGCCTTGGGGGAGATTCCAATCCTTTATTGCTCTGGCACATGTCAATTACTACATAAAAGGTCAAATGCAATGTTAAATCCAAAGCCTCAGAGAAAAAAAGTGTTCAGTTCTCAAAAGAACAGTGATAGCTTAACAATATAAATTTTCATCTAGAGTATATCGGTGGCATTAAATTAGTACTGCTGAAACAATACACTGAGGATTTACAGTAACGACTGGAAGTTCCTTCTAATGTACATATAAATAGAATCATGGAAGCTTTTTTATATTACCTGTTTTTATGGCCTTATAGAACTAATGAACCAAATGAAAACTGAATCCCCATTCCACATCAGATCCTTTATTTCTAGACAAAGATATATAATCTATTCTTATTTTCAAAGTAGTTTTAAGTGTCCATATTTCTTAAGCCACATTCAAGGAAATCACATTTTTGCTAATTTTGGATGTTGTCACCTTCCTCTTGTACATGAAACTCCAGCAGACTTAATACTGGCAATCCATCATCTAGTCAAACCCTTCACTTGTTCTTCAAACCGATGGATTTGGGTTCTCAACATTTTCTGTGTTAATAAAAGGAGGTGTGGAATTAGTAGATTCGATGAAGACCTGTTTTTTCCTTGCCACATTGGACTTCTAGATGCCATTTGGATTGGATTTAGAAGATGGGGAAGTACAGATGTTTCTTGGCCTGAGTCTCTTAATAGTAGAGATGTAGAAGAGAGAGCGAGACCATGAGGAGACCGGCTGTGGACTGCAGGACACAGCCACATGCCTTGGTGGCATTAGCTGGATTTGCGGCAACCAAGGTACTCTGGGAGGAGTTACTTGGAATTGTTATGGTTGTTTGATTTGAATAAATCTGTGTGGGTAGGAGCAGTGCCAGGAGCAGCAGCCCCATCCCGAGCCTGGCCACCATCGCTCTGCCCATGTCCCCTCCGTCGGTGTGCGGCGAGTCTCTTGGGATGCTGGCTGCATGGAGAACTACTGACTCCGGCCAGGCGCAGGCAAGGTGGGGTGTTCAACAGATTTTTATGTTTGTTCTAGAGCTGGTATTTATTCTTCAAAATTGTGAAGAGAATTTTAAAGCTAGCCATGAAATTGTTACTTATTATTTTAGTTCTGATCTTTTCATAAATACAAATAAGATAATTGTTTAGAATAGGAGATCTCTGAAGTCTATTTTTTAAGCTGAAGAGTCTTTAATTTAAAGGATCCATTTTGACCACTAATTTTTAATGATGAATTTAAGAACATTCTTCTAGACAGACTCCCCCTTCTCCATCCAACTGAGAGGTTTCTCCAAGACAAGATTCTTCCTATAACATAGAGAAAGCTGACCAAGACCCTTGAAGGAGCCAAAATACCTCTGAAGAGGGTAGACAATCTGGAGAAGGAAGAGGGTGCTGCGTGCACTTTGAATACTGACCAGGACATCTGGTTTCAGAAACTTTTTTCGACTGTAAACAGGTCCAAACACCATGGATCAACAAAATCCCACAGGTAGGGGCAGTGCTAGGAATGCCCCTCAGTCAGAGAGAACTGAGCAACCAGTAGGGCATGTCTCTAGGTCTGCCCCACTAGTTAGATGCCATTTAGCAGCAGGCAGGTGACTGCCCCCCAATTGTTGCCACCCCACCAGGTTCATCTGCCCACTGCCCAAGAAAAAGCCAATACCTGGAGACAACAGCATAGTTTACGGAAGAGTTTATTCCACACAGCACTAAGTGGGGAGATGGGAAGAATTTCTTGAATTTGCCTCTCTGAGAATTTGGGAAACAGAGTTTTTAAGGATAGTTTGACAAGCAGGGGATTAATCAATTAGGTTTGCTAATTGGCTAGGTTTGGGGCAACATTATAGGAGGGCAGAAATCATCTTCTTATGTTGTTTCAGCTCCTGTGCTCACAATTCCAGTTGAGTCAGCTTCTTGGTATGGGGTGCTGGTCTCAGCGGGTTCACCAATCTACTGGAATGCAGGGCCTGGAAGACATCTTAGAAACTACCTTTAGGGTTCCAAAAGGTGATGTTGTCTATGAAGAAAAATTAAAAATCTTTACAACTACAGCTATGCAGAGAAAGTTAAGAATCTTTACAACCATCAGTGTGCGACTCCAGAATAGCAATTACATTGATAAGCAAACCAGGGGTCACTATTATCAACCAAATGAGGGGTTAGTGGCTGATTATCATTATTTTTAGCTAATCCTGTTTCTTTACAGAGTTTTGGGCCCCCTACTCCAGTTCTTACCTTGCACCTCTTTATCAATTTGTATGAATTGGGGAGGATTGTTTCCTTCTCTATGTTGTGAAATAATTTCTGCAGTATAGTACAAATTCTTTGTAGGTCTGGTAAAAATTTGGGTGTAAAACCATCTAGTCCAGGACTTTTTTGGGGGGAGGTTTTTTATTGCTATTTTTTTTTTTCTTTTGAGATAGAGTCTCACTCTGTTGCCCTGGGTAGCGTGCCATGGCATCATAGCTCACAGCAACCTCAAACTCTTGGGCTTGAGCAATCCTCTTGCCTTATCCTCCAAAGTAGCTGGGAATACAGGCATGTACCACCACAGCCAGCTAGTTCTGCTAATTTTAGTAGAGATGGGGTCATGCATTCCTGAGCTCAAGCAATCTGCCTGCCTCAGATTTGTTCCATGGTATTGATCTATTCAAGAGTTCTATTTCTCTCTGATTGAGCCTAGGGAAGTTCCCCAAAATTTGTCCATTTCCTCAGTTTTCAGCTTTATGTACATAAAAATTTTACAGTATTCAGAGATGATATTTTGTTTTCATGGTGTCAGTTGTAACATCTCCTTCTTCATTTCTGAGTGAGCTTATTAGGGTCCTTTCCTGTTTCTGGCTAATCAAGCAAGAGATCTGTTGATTTTGTTCATCTTTCATATTTCTTTTCTTATACTACATTTAGGATTGGTTTGCTCTTCCTTTTCTTTGAGATAATTCATTAGATGTTGACTTGTGAGATTTCGATCTTTTGGATGTGGACATTTATGGCAATAAATTTTCCTCTTATGGCTGCTTTGCTGAATCCCTCAGGTTTTGATAATGTGTGTTCCCTTTGTCATTTAGTTCAAAGAATCTTTTGATTTCAATCTTAATTTCCTCCTTGCCCCACCTATCATTCAGCAGTAGGTACTTGGTTTGTATTCTTTTGTCCATTCATCCAGCCTTGTCTCTTCAGTGGGGAGTTCAAGTCGTTCACATTTATTGAAAAATTTAATAAGTGGGGTAGATTTGATTCATCCTGTCACGTAGAACTTTTTGCTTTGTTTTACCATTTGAACCATTGTGGAATCTGAGCCCTGACCTTCATTTTTTGGTAGAGTTTACACTGGTGGGTGTCTATTTTGCTAGTCCATTCATGAAGCAGTTCTGAGCACTTCCTGCACGGCAAGTCTGGTCTTGACAAATTCCCCCAGCGTTTGCCTGGGAAAGTCTTTATTTCTCTCTCCTATAAGAAACTGAGTTTGGGGCTTTCCAAAGGTGCCATGCATATCTGTCTGGAGCCTAGACTGGGGGCAGCACAGGTCTAACACATAAACATGTGTTGGAAAGGAATTTCTCCAAGGTCCCTTAGAGCAAAGTTGGATATTTTTAAAATCCAGAATAACAGTATTTACCTTATGACTGTGTAAGCCATCACATTGAATGTTACCATTGACATGATTAGACTTATATACATCATTTTACTTTTTGCTTTCCACAGATTTCACATCTGTTTTGTTCTTCTTGTCTTCCCTTTCTGGTTTCTTTTGTACTAAGGGAGCACCTTCTGGTGTAATGTTTGAATTCCTAATGATTTTTTTTTTTGTATTCTTTGATTTTTTGAATTTCTTTGATTCTTTTCCTACTGGTTATTCTAGCTCTAGGACCTACAGTACACATCTTGTCAAAATCTACTTTGGGTTTATAGTAATTTTATTCCAGTGAAACATGGAAATACCACTCCTAAGCAGCCCTATTCCTTCCCCTCCTTTTTGTTAATGTTGTATTTCTATGTTAAAAATTCTATCACTACAACGTTGGAATAGTTTTTTACAAATTAATGTATTTGAAAATAGTGGAAGATAGAGCAAGTGTATATAGCGCTTTATATTTTTTATTCACCATCTCTTGTTCTTTTATCTGTGGATTCACTGTTGCAACACAGCTTTACTCTCACCTTTGTGTTTGCCACGAATATGTATTTCTATTTTATAGGTACTATGCTACCATTAGAAACTGCTTTAAAATTACCTAAGTAAAAAAAAATAGGTAATTACAATGTCTAAAAGTTCCTACATAATTATATTCATTGGCATTTCCCCATGGAAGATTTAGATTACCGTGTGATCTCCCTTTTCAGCTTGAAAAACTTCCTTATATATATATATTTATTTATTATTATTATTTTTTTTTCCCTTTTGGCAACAGAGTCTTACTATGTCACCCTGAGTAGAGTGCTGTGACATCACAGTTCACAACAACCTCAAACTCTTGGGCTTAAGCGATTCTCTTGCCTCAGCCTCCCAAGTAGCTGGGACTACAGGCACCCACCACAATGCTCAGCTATTTTTTGGTTGCAGTTGTCATTGTTTAGCTGGCCCGGACAGGGTTCAAACCTGCCAGCCTCATTGTATGTGGCTGGGGCGCTACCCACTGAGCTACGGGCACTGAGCCTTGAATAATTTTGTAAGACAGGTTTCCTAGGAACAAAATTCTTCCACTCCACTCACCTGTTTAAAAAAAATCTGAAAATGTCGGCATTTTGCCTTCATTTCTGACAAGTTTGCTAGATATGAGATTCCTGGAAGACAGGTTTTCCCCCCTCCTGCCATCTTAAAGTCATACCTTTAAGCCATTATTTCTGGTTAGAACTATTAATGGGGTTTTCTTAGAAGCAATGAGTGACTTTTGTTTTTCCTCTTGCTGTTTTTACATTTTTTTCATCACTTTTTACTTTGATACATCTAGGCATGTATTGCTTCTTACAATTTGTCAGTCTTCTTGGATTAATGTTTCTCATCAAATTTGGTATTTTCAGGCATCATTTCACCAATAATTCTCTGCTTTTCTCCCTTGTAACTCCTACTATGTACATGCTGATATTCCATCATTCCCCCCAATAATCCTTTCTTAAAGCATGATGTTCATACTTTCTGAGAAAATTTTTAGTTTTTCTCCTGTTCTATGGATTACATTTTCTCTACGTTTGCTGATTCTTTCTTCCGTGAGTTCAAATCTATTTTTTTAAGACAGAGTCTCACTTTGTTGCCCTTGGTACAGTGCTGTGCTGTCACAGCTCCCAGCAACCTCAAACTCTTGGGCTCAAGTGATTCTCTTGCCTCAGCCTCCTAACTGGAACTACAGGCACCTGGCACAACACTCAGCTATTTTTAAGATGTGATCAGGCTGGTCTTGAACCCATGAGCTCACCTGCCTCAGCTGCCCAAGTGCTAGGATTACAGGCATAAGCCACCGCACCCAGCCTTAATCTATTGTTGAGCTCATACTTTTAAACTCCAGAATTTCCATGTGGTTCTTTAAAAGTAATTTTTCTCTTTATTACTAGTACATGTATTTGATGGAATACCGTTTGCATCTCTTCCTTTACCTCCAGCATGGTTTCCTTTAATTTTTTGAGACAGAGTTTCACTATGACACCCTTAGCACAGTGCCATGGTGTCACAGCTCACAGCAGCCTTAAAGTCTTGGGCTTTAGCGATTCTCTTGCTGCAGCCTCCCAAGTAGCTGGAACTACAGGCTTCCACCACAATTCCCGGCTATTTTTTTGTTGCAGTTGTCATTGTTGTTTAGAAGGCCCAGACTGGGTTCAAACCTGCCAACTCCAGTGTATGTGGCCAGCGCTCTAACCATTAAGCTACAGGTGCTGAGCCTGGTTTCCTTTTTTTTTTTTTTGAACCTATTGCACAGCTTGTAATTTGTTGAGGACAAGCCATTTTTGATAATAAAACAGCAGCTCTGGGTACTTACCTTTCCCCTCCCCTGGGCCCCCAGGCACCTGGCTGAACTATTTCAATTAAGTCCATTTACCCTGGAGTTTGCAGCCTCTGACGTTCCTCCTCAGCATTCAGTAGGCACGTGCAGTCACCCTTTCTTCTAATCCCAAAGCCTGTGGTCTGACAGGGCTCTCCTTTACTGTTTCTTGTTCTGATTTCCTCAGCCCTAGTTGGTCTGCCTTTATTGTTACTACATCCTGCTATCAGCACCCACTAATCTGCTGGCTAACCTCTGACAATATGTGCTGCACAATTTAACCCGACTTAGGCTCCTTCACAGTATCTTACTTAGTATCCTATTTTTTGAGGTTTGTTGTAATCCTAGGGCTCTTATTAGCTGCCTTTGTCATTCTCTGAACTTTTTGTCAGTCCTCCCTTTTGTTAACACTACTTTCTATATTGTATTTGGCAGCATCTTTTCACTTGAACTTCTCCCTCATTCTGTTCTAAACAAAGTCCCTTTCCAGAGTAATATGGAGCTGTTTTTATGGTGTGCCATTCCCAAAGGACAGAACATCAGTGCTATTGCTCCAGAGCTAGGAATGGGGATAGTAACCTGTTTCCCTATAGTGGGGGAGAGCCCCTGGTCTTCTCTACTTGCCTCTCCTTGCCATGGAACACTTACCTTATGACTAAGTTGGGGCAAAAGAAAATAAGGCCCAGTATTCCAGTCTTGGGTTAGTTTCTGTGCTACAAGTGGGTACTGAATATAGGAAGGAGTTCCAGACTTCTTGGCTACGCCTGGTTGGAAAAGAGCTTTTGCAACACAGAGGTTGCGGGAATGAGAAATGCTGGTAGTCCACTCTTCTAGGGCACAAACCATAGCCCCAAATTGAGAATTAGAGAGAGGGAGTGGAGTCATGGCCCAACCATCACAGAGACTATCTTACCACGATTTAGTAGATTTTCTTGAATAAATGTTTTTGTTTGATACATGCTCTTATGGCAATTTTCAGAGACTTCATACTATAAAAAAATAATAATTTAAAATTGATAGTTGTTTTACTGCAGAGTATCAGTGGCGTTCTTTATGCTATCATTCCAAAAGTGTTTACTGATTACTTTCAAATGAATGTCTTAACATGTAAGCAATCAGGACCCTTTAAATAAGGCCGTATGTTCACAACCTGCTGCCATCAGCTGATTCACCATCATTATGTAGCATCCAGAATAAATAAGCAATTCTTTAACAGTTAAATATATTCCAGAAGTGAAGAGTGTTTATATTAATTCATATACAAGTGCAGTGTATAAAGGAAATAATGTTGACTGAGAATTAGTCTTGAAATATTTTTGAATTTCTAATTCAGTGGATTAAAAACACAATTGTGAATGGTATAACCACGTTAAGAATCATATTGTGTTAAAATCAACCTCAAAAATAGAGAATCTGGACCCTTCCCAGGTAATGTAAGAACTCAGAAGTTTTCCTCAACTTAAACATGATGCCACACAGAAAACAGTAAAGATGACCTTCAATGTGATGCAACTGTATAAAACTTTAGCATGTAAGTATTAGATGTCCAATGTACAAAATCAACAAAATTTAGAAAAAACACATTTAGATCTGAAGCAGAAATAAAAAGACAATTTACAAAGTGTTGTAACTGAGCTCTAATCATCATCAGAATCTGAATCATATTTCTTTCCTCTGACAGTTTTCTTTTCCAGCTTTGTAAAGTTTGTTCCAAATTTCTTTTGGCTCTGAAATGGTGGCTCCATTAAATTTCCACTAAAAATAAAAAAGAAATGGAAAGGTTTTCCATTACTTATGATTTAGTACAGCTGGTATACTAAGTGCACAAAATTCTATCTTTTCTTCCTCCCTCTAACATATAGAGTAAAATTTGTCTAAAATGCTGCTAAGGAAAAGGTAGAATGTCCATATTAATGGTTAACAGCTTTAAACCTTACTTTGTACTACTAAATATTTTCAATCAATGTTTTCCCCCCCTTATCATTAATTAGTGATTAACATTTTATAGAATGTCTAACAATAGAATCTCTGACCAAGAAGCAAAGAAGGAAGTCAAAGCATTTTGGTTTCTTGGTTCTAGAAATGCTGAAGCTGTATTAGAGACTCTTTTTATTCTGAGAATGACCAGACAATGCTACTCTATTTTTCATACTCTGTCACGACTGATTTTATCTTTTAAAACATTTACTGTATATATTGAGTATAAGCCGAGTTTTTTCGGCACAAAATTTGTGCCGAGTTCGGGTTTTTCGGCACAAATTTTGTGCCAAAAAAACTCGGCTTATACTCGAGTATATACCGTAACACTCCTCCAGAAATTAACAAAATTCATGGAATTCATTATCATTAACCTGGAATTGCTATGAAACTCTTTTCAGTGATGCTCAAGAAATAAAACAGTTTTCATTTTTCAAAAATACCTGGGGAATATTCCTAGCACCCAGATATTGGTTTTGAAGGATCACTTGCCACTGAAAGAAGTATAGCTCCTTGGAGAAAACAGCTGATTCCAGGCAGAGCACAATCTAAGAACCCCTAAAATATCCTGTCTGTATCAAAAAGGGGTCAAAGAATTACAGAGACATGTCAAAAAAAAAAAAAAAAGCCATCATGAAAGAGGTTCTCAAAGGGCAATATGAGCTTCAAAGTTAAATAAAAAAGTAAATAAATGTGGGAACTGGAAAAGTTCATTAAATTACCGTTTAGCCTGACAAAGAAATGGTTAACCTAGTGTTCAGTTAGCAGAAATGAGACAAACCATCACATGCCTCTTGGTACGATGCATCAAGGAGAAAAGATATAACATTTGTTCCATAATGTGCCTGTCAACAATGCATAATCTAAGTGAAATCTAAGGAATTACTAGACAAAGCCTAACTTGCCTAGGGGATGTTCTACAAAATAACTAGTTTGTATTCGTCAAAAAGCCAAAGTCTTGAGAAACAAAGACAGTACAGGTTAATGGAAATTAAAGACACATAATTAAATGTGACACCTTTTTTTTGGTATGGAACAATGGTAAAATATGAAAAAAAGTTACAAATTACATGGTAATTCTTGTTTTAATAATGGTACTGTGACTATGTGAAAAAAAGACCTGTTTTTAGGAAATATGTATGGAAGTATTCGGGAGTAAATGGACATCACATCTACAACTTCTGTTCAAATGGTTCTGAAAAAATATTTATAGTATCCAGAAAGAGAAGGAAAGTGGGTAATATGGGCAAATGGTATACGAGAATTCTTCACATTAGTTTGCAAACTATTTAAAGTTTAAAATCACTTCAAGATATATAGTTTTATTTAATAAATACTTTGTTAAATATTAAGAACATGGAGCTGATTTCTATAACACAGGAATGATTTAGGCATGTCTAGGAGAGTAAGAAAAGACAGAAGGGGAAATGGGGAAGAAAAAAGATGAGAGAACATTTTACTTATTGGGAGAGACTATAACTCTGGAAAGGTAATTTCACAATTATACCCATCATTTTTGCATATCAAAACAAGCAAAAAAAGATGATATGTTCTGATTTATAGAGTTAGATAAATTATTTGTGTAGAGAAATAGACAGATGGATGAGAAATGGAAGTTGGATTTCAGACTGTTTTCAAACTGGCGCTGTTCTCCCCTGAGTAACATAAGCCAAACTTATGTATTTATCAGATTCTACAAGTGAGACAGAAATTATCTACATTAGAAACCTAATGCTTTAAAATATAACTTTCTTTGCAGTTTAGTATCTTTAATTTTTAGATCATTAAAGGGAATCGCATAAGTCAGTTTCACTCTGAGTAATCTGGCTTAAATAGTAGAAGAGTCAATTCTGGAATGCCATTTTATGTTTTCAGATTAATACAGAATTAGCTTCAATGCATCTGTTAAGTCAAAAACTTTTATAGTCAGGGTTACTCCAAGACTTAGCTTTATTTATAAATCTGATTTTGCTGTAAAATCATGTTAATAATGTACACTTTAAGAAATATGCTTTCCTTTGAGAAACTTTCTATATTTTAGACAAAAGATCTGAAATTTCATAAAATAAATGTTAAGATGCAAAACTCTTCTTTAGAAGTATCAACTAGCTTTGAATTAAAATAAATATATTATTTTGCTAAAAGTTACCTGTAATTAAGAATATCAGCACAACCAAGCCTCCATTCTAAAGTTTCTGTGGTAAAGTCATCTGTATTTCCTAGATCAGTAAATCCAACAACATAATCTTGTGTTTTCCCATCTTTTACCAGTGCTAGTGTGGGAATGACTTTGATACGCAGTCTCTCACAAAGGAAAGGTGCTTTTTCCACATTCAGTTTCAAAAACTTGGTCTCAAGGTGTTTCTTGGACAGTATCACCAAATGTCTGTCTAGTATTTTACACCTGAAAGTAATGACACATAGAAAATCAAAAGCTAAAACCACAGATCTCTTTCTTTTAAAATAAACATCATTAGGTACACCTAATTTTATAGTTTTCCTGTGTGAGTCTCATAATTTGGCAGCCAACCCATGCTTGTATCAGATAACTTCATTACTAGGTCAGAGGTTAGCTGCCTATGAAAGGCAGGAAAACAATCTAGCATTCTACACAGTAAGATTTGCCCTAATTATCTTAAAAAACAAAATATTAAATATATGCTTTAAGTCATAAAGGCAAGTTAAGTTGTCATGTTCATGGTAAGAACAAAAAATTAAGATTGTTATTTTCCTTATGCCATGTTTTCTGGCATCTTATACAGGAAGCCTAAAGAGGGGCAGATCTGAGCTTGACAGAACTCAGAAGAGACTTCTAAGGATTAGAAATGCCATATTTAAAGTCATGAAGAAAGGTCCTAACTGTGCAACTCAGACAGTGAGAAGCACAGCAAGCGCTGCCTGGGCTATAGTACCATGCATGGCCTTAGCCTAGCTCACAGCAACCTCAAACTCCTGGGCTCAAGTATTCCTCCTGTCTCAATCTCCTGAACAACTGAGACTATAGGTGCGCACCACCATGTCTGGCTAATTTTTTTTTTTTAAAGTAGAGATGGTGCGTCACTTTGCTCAAGCTGGTCTTGAACTCCTGATCTCAAGTGATCCTTCCGCCTCTGCCTCCCAAAGTGCTAGGATTACAGGCATGAGCCACAGCGCCTGGCCGCCAGTACACTAGCAGGGATGACAGAGCAAGGTTCTTGACTCAAAAAAAAAAAAAAAGAAAAAAAAGTATCCTTATAAGAAGAGGAAGTAAGGCCAGGCATGGTGGAGGCAGGTGGATTGCTTGAGCTCAGAAGTTTGAGACTAGCCCGAGCAAGAGCAAGACACTGTTTCTACTAACAATAGAAAAATTACCGGGCATACTGGTGCACACCTGTATATAGTCCCAGCTACGGGGGAGGCTTAGTCAACAGGATTCCTCAAGCCCAAGAGTTTGAGGCTGCTGTGAACTACCATATATACTCGAGTATAAGCCAAGTTTTTTCCGGCACAAAATTTGTGCCGAAAAACCCGAACTCGGCACAAAAAACTCGGCTTATACTCGAGTATATATGGTATAATGCCCTGGCACTCTATCCAAGGTGTCAGAGTAAGAATGTCTTAAGAAAAAAAGTTATTATGAATGTTCCAGAGATAATGCACATGAAAGTATCTGGCTTACTAAGTGCTAGGAACTCTGCTAGACATTTAAAAGTTAACAGAATGCTTAAATTTTGACTTTTCAGTTCTGTATGAAAGCAAGTAGTCCTGGTGCTTCATGGTTTATACATGTGTCAATATATTTACTGACCACCTATTTTCTGTTGTTGCTTTAGGGCTACAACCCAGAGCATATAGTGGGGCGCACTACAGGCAAATGCCCTGCCTTTACAAAACTAATACTCTAGCTGGGGAGGACATACAATAACTGAACAAACAGCATCAATCTTACATACTGGTAAGACAGCAATATATCACCTCATCATACAAGTTAGAGGTTGGCAAATTGAGGAATGTGTGCCTTATGGACAATGATAGTGTTGTACCATGAGGGTAGGAGGTTTCTTTGACACCCTTCAACTTCCCTAATCCCTTCTTCCACTTTTCCTTACAGGGAATAATCATCTCATTATTCTGACTTTTACTCTCAGTCAATGAATTCAGGGCAAGCAATCACTGAAAGGTGTTAACTGTGAATAATGAAGCTGTTGGGTTGTGAGGCTAAGGCAAGTGCCAGGCAAGCTACAGAAATGAGAGAAGAGGGCAGGGCTGAGACAGTAGCGAGCCAGAGACTCTACACTACATTAACAGTAACTCAACACCAGAAAACTGTCGGAACTCCAGGTTTGCTATCATCAAGTTTTCTGATTTTAAAGAAAAATTCTGAAATGGGGATAAAGTATGGGTTACCTCTCAACTTTCAAATGCTGGCCAAATCAAATTTTTGGCCTTTCTCTGCAAAAAGAAAGGCTTGAATCCTCTGGTTTAAGATATACCTTCTATTTTCATATCATAAGGGAAATGCTTTCTTAGACTTGCAGACCTGGGTTTCTAATTTCTAAGTGAAATTATTTCTCTTTCCAGCCAAGTCTGGCAGTCCCAACTATACTTCTGGTGAAAGCGTTGGCCAAGCTATTGTCTCCCCATCAGAGTTATTAGCTAAGAAAGAAGTGACTGAATGAACACTAACTTTGAGAAGGCTGGCCTTATGATGCCCATATCATAATGTTAAGGAGGAAAAAAGGAGAAATAATTACCATTGCACTGGTAAGAATTTTAAGTGTACATTTATAAGATTTTTTAGAGTTAGCTAGTGGAAATACAAGATAATTCAGAAAACACAAGCCATTTATATAGGTATAGCATCTTCAATAAAATTCATTTATACTTTTGCATGTCACTGGTTTTTAAGATAATCTTTAAAATAACTGTTTAATGTACTGAAAGAACATTAAAGAATAAAGTACAGCATAATGAAACAACTTACAAGTTCGTTCAAGTTTTCTAATTTCTCTATTAAGGCAGTATACCTCTATCTAAACATTATACAGACATATTATATATATACATATATGCATACATACAAATATATTTATTTTCTTTTTTTGAGACACAGTCTTACTTTATTTTCCTCAAGAGAATGTTTTGGCATCATAGCTCACAGCAATCTTAAACTCTTGGGTTCAAGCTAGCCTCTTGCTTCAGCCTCCAAAGTAGCTGGGACTATAGGTCCCCACCACAATGCCCAGCTATTTTTTTAGAGACAAGGTCTTGCTGTTGTTCAGGCTAGTCTCAAAGTCTGTGAGCTCAAGCAATCCACCCACCTTGGCCTCCCAGAGTGCTAGGATTACAGGTGTGAGCCATTGCATGTATATATATATTTTTAAAACGTATGGTGGAAACAAAGTTACCTGAATGTGGAGTCTCTGTAGAAATGGCAAACAACTTTTTTACTCTCCTTGACTTCTTGAAAAAAGTCTCTTTCACTAGGGATTTCTCTATATTCCCCATGTCCTTTGGAAAGCCATTCCTAATTTGGAGAGAAGTAAAATATTATTATACATGTGAAATGTCTCTTTCAATATCATGTGACATTTTAAATGTCCAAATGACCATAATATTTGGAATGTTTTATAATGAAGCTGATTTATCTTATAGAGAAATGAATTCCCTTTGGTGGTTTACTACCCTATGTTTCTAGTGTTCATGTAAAACTAGGCTATCAGCAGTGACCATCTCCACAGCATAGCATGAATTTCAAATAATCACCTGTGTCAGTAACTTAAAATATTTATTTTCTCAGAACTTCCAAAATAAAAAATTTAGACTTTAGAGACTTATTCACATAACTCTCTAATTATACATTCTTAAAATCATGTTTGATCCAAGTTCTGACAAAACTTTAAACAAAAATGCTCGTGAAATAAAGCCAGTTAAGTCTTTGGAAGACAGGGAAGCTACTATATATTTAAAGCTCAAGAGTCCTATGTGCTTTTAATGACTACCTTAGAGAAGCAGGTACCTCTTGAATACTGGCCACCAATGGGCAGTGTCCTTGGAAGAAAAAGAGTCTACTTACATGGTGTCCAGAAACAATAAAGATCTCACATCAAATTCTACTTCCAGAATCAATCCTTATCAAACAAGTCTGACAGACCTTTCAGCTTCTTAAACCTTTCTAGTAGCAGGAAGTTTATCACTTCAACTGGAAGCTCATTTCCTCTACCAGGCTGCTGGCTTTAAAGAAAAAGCGCTTTGGGCTTTCAGGCAGAAGTCACAGATTTGAATACCTGTTCAACCACTTATTGGGCTATGAATTCTGATAACATTTCTGAGTCTCGATGTCCTCATTTGTAACTAGAGATGTAAAGCAACTACCTCACTTGGTTGTTATGAATATGAAAATATTAAATAAGACAATCTACAAGAAAACACCCCAAATAATATCTGGCACATGTGCTTTAAAAAAAGCATCTGTACCTGGGAGGCCCTCCAGAAGTGGTCTAACCAAAAAGGGCCAGAAGTGCCATCTCCATTCCTCCTCTGGACTTCAGTTAACATGGCCCAGACTAATAGTTTTGGTACCCATTTCACATCAATTCACATCAAGCTGCTATATAGAAGGCCCTGTTATATTCTCCTTATGTGAAATTTCTATGCATGGCTTAAACTCTCAAATATACTTTCTTAATGATATGTGACAGTTCATAACTGCTTTCTTGCCTTACCAACAGTATGAGCCCCTGAAAGTGTTTATTTTTTAAAAAGCTGCTATTTCATAATTTATTTTCATGTGTTTAACCAAGAGGCTGAAGACCTGACTGAATCTGTCTAAGTTCCTTTGTGGGAGGGTGTGCCTACTCTGAACCTCCACTAATGCTCAGCATCCCTCCTCAGATACTTGCCACACTCTTGTGCTCTCAACACAGTTATTTGCTCTGCTCCTTACCTGAGTGCTAGAGCTCCAGTTGCTGTCACAGCAAAAGGGTGCCTGCCTGACCAAGGAATACAGATTAGCATAAACCTATTAAGTGTTGAGTGTAAGTCACTGCATATAGTGTTTTCCCAATGCCCTTGTGGATCCGATAATCAAAATTACTGTATAATCTACAATACTCTTTCAAAGAATATTTATACAAACCAGGGGTGGCGAACACGTGGCTAGAGCCGCATGCGGCTCCCGGCCAAAATGAATTTCGGCTCTTTGCCTCTTATTATTATTTTGTATACTGTGGCTCTTTGCCAAGTTTGGATTTTGTTATGCTGCTTCTGAGGAGGGACC
>CAUYPK010156425.1:0-20034 GCA_963574355.1 Loris lydekkerianus
AGTGATTTTATTCTTTGGTAAAAAATAACATTTCATGGTGACTGGTAGTAGTTATTGAAATAAACATATTCTTCTTAGTAAAGTATCTCAAGAATGGAAGAAAAAGTACCCAATGTACTCAGCCCTACTATGAAACTAATTTATGGCTTTCACATGAAAGCTATAACCCAGTTACAACCTAAAAATAGGGGAAAGGGGAAAAGGGAGAGGAGGGAGGGGGAGGGGGGTGAAGGGAGGGGTACTGGTGGAATTACACCTGCGGGGCATCTTACAAGGGTGTATGTGAAACTTAGTAAATGTGGAATGTAAATGTCTTGGCACGGTAACTGGGAAAATGCCAGGAAGGCTGTGTTGACCAGTGTGATGAAAATGTGTCAAATGGTCTGTGAAGCTAGTGTATGATGCCCCATGATCATATCAATGTACACAGCTAGGATTTAATTAAAAAAAAAAAAAAAAAAAACCTTATCATGAAACCTTTGTGAAAAAACATGTGTTTATGTATTTTGTTATTTAAACGTTTTAGTGAAAGGGTAGGTGTTGAAATATCTTGAATATATTAGTAGAAAGGACAGGCTCTAACGGAGAAGTGATGGGGTTGGACACAAGGGCTCTCTGCAGCCAGATACTGACCTTCTTGGTTCCTAGCTTTGAGATGGAAAACCAAAAGCCTTAACTCTCTAGGCCACAATTTACTCCTTATCTGTAAAATAGAGGTGATAATAGCAGCTTCTATCTCAGGGAGGTGTGGGAATTAACTTACATATTTGTGAAACAATCAGTTCCATGCCTGCCATATAGGTAGACTCCAATAAACAGGTGCTTGAACTATATGGCATTGTAGGCTCCCAGGGAATTGATAAAGGAGCAATTTTTTTTTTTTTTCCCCCCAGTTTAAGAACAAAGGGGATGACTTTCTATTAGGAAAATTACAAATGCAGGGGAAGAGGTTTCTTTCACCTTTAGCAAGGAATCAGAAAGTCTCCCTCTGACTGGAAAATAACAGTCTTTCATGACCTAAATAAACAAAAACAAATATTGGTTTGTTTTCTGTGGCCCAGGGGTTGAAGTCTTGCACAGTATGACTGTGTTCTTTAGCTATAAGGAGAGGAGCGGGGCACACCAAAGAAATAGCAGATCTTGCTAGAAGAACGTCTCCTAGACATCCTGCAGTATTTACTCAGGTTTACTGAGACAGGGAGGGGATCGTTACTGAGCCTGAAAAATGCCAGGAACAGCTACAAGAGGCTGGAGACCTTGACTGGCAGGTTCGGTGTTCTCCTTGCTCATAGCTTAAGCATGGCTCATGTGTAGCTTGGGACAAGGATGTTCACATGAAAATCAGTGGATTCAGAACCTCCTAAGTTACCTCAGTCCCTGCATTGACCAACCCCCCAACTCACCTCAGTTTACCTTGGGAAAGTTACCCCCGCATTTTATTTCAACCCAAAATGCATCACGCCAAAGAGTATAAAACCTACTTTCATTTGCACCTCGTCGTTGTCCTCTGCACAGAGTACTGCGGAGCGTACGCTTGAATAAAGTCACTCCTTTGTTGTGACATGTGTGTCTGGTGGTCTCTCGGTGGCGGAATTTGGTCATAACAGCACCAGACTGTGTAAGTGTCCCAGAATTGACCTGGCCTGGGGGCTGTAACATTCTGTTTGCCACATTTCCCCCCGCCCCACCTCTGGGCAGGGGTTGGGGGCTGGGCTCTTCATCCCCCCTTGAGTTTGAGGGTGGCTGGGCCTAATCATGGGTCCAGTGGGGTTTCTTGGTCTAACGACTGGTACTAGGATTTTAGAACTAAGAGTTGTACTGTGTTGACTCATTCTTTGATGAAGGACATTAATTTGTTAAGGATACAGGGGCCTAAAGTTAGGAAGAGGAGGAGAAGAACTATAGGGCCAATGAGGGTGGAAATTAAGGTAGTTAACCATGGGGACCAATTAAACATAGGCTCATACCAGGAAGCCTGCTGTTGTTTTTCTAGTTCCCTCTCTCTCAACTTTCTGTGTAGTTGGGACAGTTCTGTGTAGTCTTATTACTCCTGCATGGTTGGTATAGAAACAACATTGTTCTCCTAATGCTGGACACAGGCCGCCTTGTTACATAAGGAGCAGGTCGAGCCCTCTTCTATTTTGTAACACTACTTCTGCCAGAGAGGATAAAGATTCTTCTAATCGGGTGATAGAGTCTTCTATCCCTTTTAGGTCTAAGTCAATAGCTGTCTTGAGTAGCTGGTAATTTTTATCCTGTAGGATGAGGACTGAGGTCCCTATGCCAGTCACCCCAGCTATTCCTACCTACTAGGGAGGAGAGAAGTGCTGCCGCGGCCCCTATGGCTCGCTTCACTAGGGTGTCTCCAGGGGGTGAAGAGAAGGCAATTTCCATCTGATCCTCTGAATAATAAGTTATGGCAGGGAATTGTTGAACCATGACACAAGATCCTGGGTTCTGGTTCAGGACCGTGCCATGTACGCAGGGTGTTAACCCTGTTGTGCAGGACCACTGGATGCCAGGTGCTGGGGTATAATAAGTATTGTTCTTAACTGATTGAGTGCTGTTGCACATAGAAAGAGGGGGAGACTGTTGATTTGGAGGAGACTAAACAAGTCCCTTTCCCTAAAACTTCCTGGAGGGTTATCCTGACTCTCTTTTCTCCTTTCTGACAAGAACTCACATGAGTAGTTTCACTGGGAATCTCACTGAGAGTTATGGCTTGGTAAAATGGTAGTCGGGAGCTGAGGCATAACCAACATTCCTGGGTCAGGTTGGAGCAGGAAACGTTCAGGACTTGGCATGTAAACTTGGAGCAATCTCCAGATGTAATCTGCTTCTTTAGGGTGAATAAGTGGACCTGCTCCGCTTTGGTGGAAACTGGAGTTAGAGTGGTTTCTTGATTTAGGGGTTATAGTTTCTGGGTCAGGGGTGTCCCTCTGTAGTCCTGGATTTAGGGATGAACTAGGCCCTACAGGTATAGTTATGGGAGCTCTAAAGGGCTTTTCTAATCTTTGGACAGTGAAGAGTCCATCGTCATATCCAGACTGGTACAATCTCAATCCCCATGTTTTTCCTGTCTCCCACCCTGGAGTGGTTGACCCAGCAGTTGTCTGGACTTGAATGAGATCAGTTTTTACAGGGGTGACCCATTTGAACCAGCCACTTGACTCACATCCCCATAAAGAACAACAAAAGTCCTGGGGCCCTCCACACTTTCTTACCCAATCCCGTCCCCTGTCTGTTCTGGGGCAGACATAAAAGTAAGTGTTTTGTAGGGCAGCTCTCTGGGACAGATGGATGCAGCCAGGGACCCAAGATCCCCCGATTGCCTGATCATGTACGTCCCAGGTGCCAGCTGCGAGTTCACACAAGTCAAATTGGAGAGCTGGTCACCTGGTATGGTGCGGGTGCAGGCCCCAGGTCTGGTTTACAATGTGGCCTGTGATAGCACTTACGATTCTCTCCAGGGGAGGAGAGTTACCCAGATACTGCCAGTTTCTAAGATTAATTTAGTTAATGTTGACCGGGGCATGTGGATTCTCCATGGCAGAAGGGTGTACAGCAAGCAGCAAAAATAAAGTCATTAGCATGAAGCAGTGTTCTTGAGCTTGCATCTCTGCAGTATAAGCTTCATTGGGTTCTCTGACAGCTGGATCTTCCAAGTGGGCTGATAGTCTTCTTTTTCTGGATGAGGGTCTGCAGGTCGAACATGGGTGTGATGGATCCACGCAAAGATCCCATCTACTTTGATGGCAGTGGGGGTAACCAGGATGATGACATATGCCCCTTTCTACCTTGGTTCGAGAGTTTCTCTGCAGTGGTGCTTGACATACACCCAGTCTCCTGGTCGGTATCTGTGCGGCTCAGGTGGAGGGTCTTTTTCATACACAGCCCATAGCTGAGGCCACACCTATTGCTGAACAATATACAGTAAGTCTAGAGAGGAATGGAAGTCTAGGTAATTAAATCTGTTAGCAATTTTGGTTTTATATTAGGCAAGATTGGAGGGGGTCTACCAAATAATATTTCAAAAGGAGTCAAACCAAGTGTATAGGGGGAATTCCTTACTCTAGAGGGTGAAGGGGAGGAGAGTTACCCAGATACTGCCAGTTTCTAAGATTAATTTAGTTAATGTTTCTTTTAAAGTTCTATTCATTCTCTCTACCTGTCCTGAACTCTGGGGTCTATATGTACAATGCAGTTTCCACTTAATATTCAAAAGTGAAGCCAAATTTTGTTGTATTTGGGAAATAAATGCCGGGCTATTGTCTGACCCCACCTGAGTGGGAAGTCCATACCTGAGGATGATGTCTTCCAGTAATTTTTTGCTTCCCACAGTGGCAGTTTCAGTCTTTGAGGTAGGCTTCCACCCATCCTGAGAAAGTATCTATGAAAACTAGAAGGTATTTATATTTATATTTTCCAGGTTTTATTTCAGTAAAATCCACCTCCCAATAAGTCCCAGGACTAGTCCCTCATTTTTTTGTACTGGCTGGTGCCATGCTGGCTCTAGCGTTTTGGCCTGGAGATTAAACATCTTGAGGGGGCCTCTGCACAACAAATTGTCAATTTTCCATGGCCCCATGTGAGTACTGCTGTGGATCTGGTAAACCAGGTTTAGATCAAGTTTGTCAGGGAGAATCAGTCTTTTAGTTGGAGTGTAGTACCATCTGTTTCCCTGGTAGTATAATGGCACTTTGCTGTGTATTTGGGTCATGTCTTCTTTGGTATTTTCGGGCTCAGGCAGAGTAGGTACAGGTATGAGGGATAGTTGTGCCATCAGGACCAGGGTGGCTGGGGTGTCGGTTGCCAAGGCTATTTCTCTAGCTGTGGTCTCTGCATAACAATTTCCCCTTGCGACCAGAATTTCTGGTGCCCTGAACAATGTATGATAGCCAGTTTTGTTTTGTTTTGTTTGGGGGGGGGCGATGGGGACCAGAATGCCTGTATTAGAACTAATACCTCTTGTTTGTTCTTGATGGGTTTTCCCTCTGCTGTTAACAGTCCTCTCTCTTTATAGATAGCGCTGTGCACATGTGCTGTGGCAAAAGCATAGCAGCTGTCTGTGTATACGTTTAGCTGCTTATCCTTCCCTAGCAGGAGGGTTTGGGTGAGGGCTACAAGTTCTGCTTTTTGAGCCAAAGTGCCGTGGGGCAAAGGTTCTGCCCAGACCACTTCAGTCTCTGTTGTGATTGCTGCCCCTGTATACCTGTTGCCGTTTTTGATGAAACTGCTGCCATCCGTGTACCAGGTGGCGTCTGCATGAGGTAGGGGTCGGTCCTGGATATCATCTCAGATGTAATGGAACTGGCTCAGGATCTTGGTACAGTCAAGAAGCTGCTGTGCCAGGTCTGGGTCGGGTAGCAAAGTAGCCAGGTTGAGGGCAGCACTGGAGGTAAACTGGATCTTTGGTGGGTTTAATAGCAAGGCCTTGTAGTGGGTCAGCCTGGCGTTGGTCAGCCACCAGTCAGGTGGCTGTTTGAGCACCTTCTCAATGGCATGGGGAGTGGTTACAGTTAAGCCCTGGCCCAGAGTGAGTTTGTATGTATCCTTGACTAATAAGGCTGTGACGGCTATGCTATGCAGGCAAGGCGGCCATCCTGCGGCTACAGGATCCAATTTTTTGATAAGTAAGCTACCGGTCACTTCCAGGGCCCTAGGGCTTGAGTTAAGACCCCTTTTGCTACTCCTGTCCTCTCATCCACATACAGATGAAAGGGTTTGGCGATGTCAGGGAAGGCCAGAGCTGGGGCTTGCAGGAGGTCAGCTTTAACAGTCTCAAAAGCTTGAGTCATTGGGTCGGTCCAAACTAAGGGCTCCTGTCACAGGTGACCTCATACAATGGTTTTGCCTTTTTAATGAACCCTGAGATCCACAGCTGGCAAAACCCTGCTGACCCTAGGAATTCTCGGATTTCCCTCAAGTTTTCAGTTCTGGGAATTTTTAAGATAGTTTCTTTTCTAGAGTCTGATAGCCACCTCTGATGCCCCTTGAGTATGTGACGGAGATAGGTTACTTAAGTTTTACAGATCTGAGTGTTCCTAGCCAAAGCTCAATATCCCCCCTCCCCAAGGGTCTGAAGGAGGTTTAGAGTGCTTGATGGCACTCATCTTGGCTGTCTGCTGCCACTAGGAGGTCATACACATATTGAAGCAGGCTTATACCAGGGTTATTTCTCTGATACTCACTGAGGTCCTTATCGAAAATGGTGGGTGTAATACGTTCCCGGGCCTCTCAGGGCATAGGATACTGTTTCACCCATATTGGCAGGGCCCCTGCCTTGAGTTCCACCAGCACTGGAGGGCGGCTTGAAGCGTAACCCATTCCTCCAGTCTCTGCCCAAGGAACTTGGGAACTTGGTTAGCCAGTCTTCCAAATCAGGGGACGAGCGGGGGTGATAAGCCTGACTTTCATGGAGTCGATGCTCATATGATAATGAAACTGTTAGCACACAGACTGGCTCCCTGTCTGCTTGAGTGACCTCCACTCCTTGAGGTTGAAAGTGGATATGAGCTCCCATTTCGGTTAATAAGTCTCTTCCCAACAATGGGTAGGGGCACTCAGGAAGGACCATAACGGTGTGTGTTATTCGGTTGTTCCCTAAATCCACTGCCCTTTGAGTAGTCCATAAATATTGACTAGTCCCTGTAGCCCCTTGGACTCATGACTTATGGTTAGATAGACTTCTGAGAGGCTCTTTGAGGATGAAATGCTGAGTGCCGGTGTCCACCAGGAATTCCACGGGTTTCTCCTCCACTTGTAGAGTTACCCTGGGTTCGGGGAGGGGCTCCGAACCCCATCTCTCCTAGTCGCTCAGTTACCCTAGTTCTAGGATTTGGGCCAGGCCCTGTCGTGGCCTTTTTGACTGCTCGGGGCACTCATTTTTCCAGTGCCCCTTTTTTATTGCAATAGGCACACTGGTCCCTCCCAAGGGGAGCTCTCCCTTCCTCCCAGTCCTCCAGCTTACCTTCAGCTCGTTGAGCTCTCAGCTGTGTCCGTTATCTACTTGGGCAGTGGTGGCTAGAAGAACTTTAGCCAGTTCCTGGATGTGCCTCTTGTTAGCAGCAATCAATGTCCTGGTCTGTCTGTCCTCAGGTGCCTCCCAGTTGTTGTGTACTTTTTCTGCTACTGCCAGAAGTTCAGAGACAGTTTTATCTCCCAGGTGTTCTAGTCATTGTAGCATCTGACAAATGTCAGATGCTGCTTGATTAACAAAGGCAATGATTACAGCAGAGAAGTTGATGGGGTCATCTGGGTTCATGGGGGTGTAAGTCCGGTATGCCTCCAAGAGGCATTCTAGGAATGCCCCCGGTGCTTCTTCCTTACCTTGCTTAATCTGACTAACTTTAACCAAAATTGTAGGCTTCCAGGCCGCTGCCTGGAGCCCCTTCATGAGAACCTGACAGTAAACTTTGATCCTCTCCTTACCTTCAGAGGTGTTATAATTCCAATTGGGATGAGACGAGGGGAATCCCTCAGCAACATGCGCAGGGTCCAAGGTAGGGGTCTCATCCTCCCCCGGGGACTAGCTTCCGAGCCTCCGCCGGAATCCTCTCCCTTTCTTCGATGGTAAAGAGGATCTGGAGGAGTTGACTACAATCGTCCCAGGTAGGCTGATGTGTGAATAGGATGGAATCTAACAAATTGATTAAACCACTAGACTTCTCTGAGAATGATGGTATCTACATTTTCCAATTATAAAGGTCGCTCATTGAGAATGGCCAATAGATAACATTTTGGCATCATTGTGCATCAGGAGGCCCTATGGCTCAAAAAGAAAGGACTATCAAGTCCAGCTCAGATCAGGACCATTGGTTGGTCTCTTTCTCTTTGAGTTCTTCCCCTTGTGTTTGGGCCCTACCCCCCCCCCCCCACTCCAGCACCTACTGCCCCTGCCTCTCCACCCACCATGGTTTGGTATGGGGGAGGGTTCAACAGAAGCGTTTCCTCCTGAGGCTCAGAGGCTGGTGGGAGAACTGGATAGAGGGGGGCTGAAGGGTTGGTTGGGTGGTTCCCTGGTTTCTCCTTCAGAGCCAGGACTGCGGGGCTTGGAGGGAGGAAGGACTTCAGCCAAGGGAGAGGCTGTTCCACCGGTACCTGCCAGGTGGTGATATAAACCACCTGGTCAGGGTGGCCTGGCTTCCCATAAACTATGTCTTTTACTTGGTATATAGTGGGGAGATCAAAAGTTCCCTCCACCGGCCATCTGACACCATAGGTGGACCACTCATTGCGGCAGATAATGGCAAGTTTGCCTCTTCTTCTCACCAGGCCTAAGTCACTGGCCTGGGCCTGGACATCTCGGAAATGGGCAAGGAAGAAGGTTAAGGGAGTGGTCTGTGTTTGGTCCATTGCTAGTCAAGGAAATAGAGCAGAGAGGTATTAAAGAAGATTTTAAGGAAGATCAGAGGAATTAGACCTATCTATGAAAAATTCTTTAGACAGGGTTAACAATGCAAACAAAACTGCCGAAAGGTAATACAAAAAGGCTAAAGCCAAGTGTTCCCTGATTGACCAATCAGAAGGGATAGCGCTATTAAGCTCAACACCGATAACAAAGATGAGCACAAAGATTGCCAGGCCAAAAATGCCCCACATGGGTGAGGGCCCAAGATACATAGTAGAAAGAAAGTTAATAACCCAGTTTCTGCAGGGGAGAAATCTCCCAAGGTCCCCCAAAGATAGATGTCTGCTACCCACTCACACACACTACCTGGTACCCACTCACACACACTATCCCAGGTCGAGTGCAGTGTGTGTGACCAATCCTTCAACAAAGCACCAACAAAGAGCTGAAGATAATCACTAAAGTGACACATGAACACTTAGTTCCATCCAGGACAACACAAAAACTAATTGATCACACAAACACAAACACCTCAATGTACAGAGCTGCTAGGATTATAGGTGAAAACCACCACAACCTGGCTAAAAATCTTAATAGAGTAGAATCTCTGTAAGTTGACCACCAAGGTAAGGAGCTGTCATTAGCCAGTCAACATACAGAGATGGTCAACGTAAGGAACTAGGCCTACTGTGCTGATACATACATGTGGTGCATGTCTAGTCTGTCAAAATTAGGTCAAATTAAGGAGGTGGTCAGTGTATGGAGGTCTTCAATTGTAGAGGTTCTTTTGTCATTGTTAATGTTTCCACTTTCCATTCCAAAAAAAAATAATAATATCACGCGTGTACCTAACATTACCAAATGAGGAAATAGAAGCAAAGGAAGTTAAACTTTCTTTTGTAGTATTTATTTATTTATTTATTTATTTATTTATTTTGCTTAATGATTTGAAAGTATGGTTCTGTGGTACCTTTTGCTGCTTTTATAGTGGTGGGAAAGTAGAATTGACTGTGTAGCTACCATTCAATGCTAATTTTATAAAATAAAGGATATACATCCTATGACTCAATCGGGTGCTCCACGCTAGAGTACCATGGTGTTACCCTAGCTCACAGCAGCCTCAATCCTTCTGCCTCAGCCTCCAGAGTAGGAGGGACTACAGGTGCCACCACAACACCAAGCTAATTTAAACTATTTTAAATAGAGGCAGAGTCTCGTTCTTGCTCTGGCTGCTCTCAAACTCCTGAACTCAAACCATCCTCTAGCCTCAGCCTTCTAGGGTGCTAGGATTACAGGCATGAATCACCACACCTGGTGGTCTTACATTTCAACAGGAGTACAACCTAAAAGACTTGCAGAAGAGCATAAAAGTTCTATTAGACATGGAACTATGTTTTTGCCAATAACTCAAAAATTTGAGGTCATTTAGCATACCATTTCCAATTTGAGACTAGGTACAAAAATATCCTGGGGCTGAGAATAGGTATAGTAAATTGCACCCCAAAAAACCTTTTGTGTATTTATAGGGGAGAAAAAGTCTTCATTGAGTTTGTGTGAAAAATGTGATATAAGCTCTTTATGCTTTAAGCACAATAGGTGGGACCTCATGTTTTATGGTGATTAGTTTGTATGATTAATCTTCAGTGCAGATCCCAAGAATGTTTCTACACATGAGTTCTTTGTCCTTTTTCCTATTATTTCATTTTTGATTAATTAGGATCCTTCCTTTTGTAATACCAAGCAAAAAGACCCCTAAAGGCCCCTAACTGTCTCAACACCCCCCTCCCCCACAAAATCAGGAGCAGGTTTCAGAGTAGAATAAGGAAGCTCCCAAATACTCCTTGCCACAGGTAAAACAATGGTAGAACTAACCCCAACCCCCCTAGCAATGGCTAAACAATGGTGGAAAGCTTACTTAAGCAAAATTGCCCAAGCCAAGTTTGTCCCCATGCCAGCTGCCATGATGTAACCTCCTGAGCCAACCAGCCACTCTGACTGTAATCCCACCCCAGCTACCCCCTGAGCTAACCAACCACTGCATTCTGCTTCTGTGCTAGCTTGCCTGCTTGCCAACACAGCACAAAAATAGTATAAAAATGAGCCTGCTCATTTTGGGGCGGCAGCCCACCTGCGCAGGTGTAATAAATCACCATCTGACTTATACCTGAAGTGGGGTCTGAGTTTTTCTTCCAGGTGGCACATGAGTACAACACTTTTTGTTCCAGAAGTATTTCATTAATTTTTCTTCTCTTATTTTTATTTTCACATTCATATTTAAATTTTTTTACTAACTTAAATTTTTCTCCTTGTGCCTTTGTTCATACATGCGCACACCATGTACATACATGTAATCTTGGAAAACAATGTATGGTGCTCATCATCTTAGATACAGTCTTCAGAAAACCTTCAAAGATATAGAAACTATGTGAGCTTTTCCACAGAGATCAACTATTTGGGGGTGAGATGACAAATAGTGAGGTGAAGATCAGTTAAATGATTTAAAACCAAACCAAACCAAACAAAAACTCCTGGTTTCTCAATAGAAGCATTTCTTTGAAGGGTTGTATGCCCTTAGGTGGAAAGTCAAGCAGCTTTAAAAAATAATACTGGGAGGCCTGCTTATGATAACAGCATTGAGTGCTATCCTGTCACAGGTGTAAAATATATTAACTCTGGCTTATGCCAGTTCAGAGTGTCAGCGAAAACCGTGAGCACCAGCATGCCTTCCAAAAATGTGAATGAAAAAGATAAAATGTAAAGAAACAAGCTCTTGGACTGATGGATTTAAAAATAACTGACTCGAAATGAAAAAGAACCCCAAAACTCTGTAAAATAATTTAGAGAGGTTGGTTCTGAGTACCACAAGTAGTCTCGCCACGGTTGGGTTACAGCTTGGCTATGTACGTTTTAGGTACACGGTAATGACATACAAAATCATCAGTCCATATGTGGAAGGGGTACATGAGTTTGGCCTGGAAAGGCAGGACCTCTGCAAGCGGAAGAGGGAGGGGGTCTGCTTTGATTTGGGGTAAGGGAAGGAAGCTCCATCTAAAGGTTTGGAATGTGTTAAGGTAAAGATCTCCCTTAATGACAAGCTAGGGCCCTGAATGTTTACCGAAAACTCAAGTGCTCTGTGAATTTAAATGAAGGCTTGTGGGGTCTGTGTTAAGGCTTTGTTGCCTGACCAGCCTTAGGTTTCTCAAGCATTAGATGTGTTACTGTGAACCTAAGATGACTTCCAAAGGGAGGGGTGTCTGACTTCCCTTCCCTTCTTCCTTGTGCCCAGCGACTGACTGAAGTTGAAAGACTTGGGCTTCAGATTTTATTTTAGTTCACAGAAGCCAGAAATGGTACTTCTGATGGAAAGACTCAGGAGGGGACGAAGAGCTGTCATATCATTCAGTCGGTCTGTCCCCTCCCCATGCCTTCCCTCCCCAAGACCCGGGAAGACAGGCCCAGGGGGAGAGGCACGCGGGGGAAGTGCTGCCCCGGGAGGAGGCTCCCGTAGGCCGCATATAAACTTTGCTAGGGTGATCGCTTTGCCGGAGGAGCTTCCCAGACCACCGTGGTTTTGCCCTGAGGGGCTTGCCTGCGGAGTGGTGTAGGAGGGGTAGGCTCCCCACAGAAGAGAACCCCCAGCCTGGCCGCCCAGATGGACTCGCCCGGTGAGCCCTGCCACAGCCCCTCCCACCGCCTCTCCTCCCGGAGTCCCTGCCTCCGCGCGTCCTTGCACCTCCCCCTCCTCCCACCCCGCCCCCTTCAGCACTGACTGTGGCAAGTGGGCAGGCAGCCTCCAGCGCCTCTGTAGTTCAGCCGCACCCAGCCCTCTCCCTGCAGTCTTTTTCCAACCGCTGAGAGGCAGTGTATCGCAGCGCCTCAGGGAGAGAGTGCGATTCAGTAACTCGGCCAGGTGCGGGGTAATCAATCCCCTTCTTCCATTACCTCGGAAACCTCCCTAACCCTTTGAGAGCCAAGGCTGCTTCTGCTGTGGGAGCTGGCAACCTTCCTTTTGTCGTCTTTGTGGCGACAAAAGGGGACTGTTAAAGGGCCGGCTGTGTGTGTGTGGGGGGGGGGGCGTTTGTCTCCCCTCATCTGCGGGTTTCAGGAGAGCCTCTGGCTTCTCTCCCTCCCTGTCCCACCCAGCCGCCGCCTCTTTCTTCCTTTGGGAACTCCCCAGCCCTGATCCACACACTTCAACCCGCTGGGCCTGCCCGTCCCCGAAAAGGGGGTAGAGGGACAGACAGGGACATACCCCACCGAGAGCCCTGAGAGCCCCTGAGGACGAAGAGCTGTGGAGGCCAGACGGGGCTGTCAGGGGAGGGAGGCAGCTGGCTCGCGTTTGGCAAATGGTGAAACAGGAAAGGAGTAAACAGTAAAGTGGAGTCAAACTTGTTTTTTTAGCATTTTTGTATCATATACGGATGGCATGAAGACTTCCTTAACCACCAGGGTTGTTGTCACAAAAATAGTGACTTTCTACACAATAGTAATAATTCTAACAGTTCTAACCAGGTACATTTACAATACCATGCAATGGGTGGGGAGGCAAGGGAATCGGTTTTCCTTCCAAAGCAATAAAATGTAGCAAAACAACAGAATGGAGTCAGGCCTGCTTTGCCTCCTACTGCCTCTCAGAACAGCAAAAAACAACAAAATGGAGTTAGGCTTGCTTCTCTTTCACCTCAATATGCCCACTATGAGACTGCTTTCCTGGTGACACCAAGGTGGGAGCTATGACACCCATGAGCTATGCAACCCCTCACACCTAGGTACCCCCTCAGGAGCACCAATTTCCCCCCAAAGCTTAGGAGATGGAAACCGTTGGGTAATTGGCCTCACGGTGAGCTAGGAGGGCTCTGTAAAGATTCTAACTGTTTAATTCTCTGCAGGTGCGATTTCAATTGGCAACATCAGTGAAGCGCTGGGCTGTGAGTCCTGGCGCAGCTGATAAGAGGTGATGGTCGCCTCCCCGGGGTGAGGTGGGAGGTGGAGCCCACCGTGTCTGACTTGGAGGTGCGGTAATGGAGAGCCAGGGTTTGGGGAGCGGGGGAGACTGGGCCGGTGGGCAGCCCTGGCAAATGGTGTAGGGAAATGTCGGGTGGAGGGAAGAAAGGCAGGCTAAGTGCCCCTGAGCAAGGAGGGGGTACGAGGCCAGGATGGTTTCGGAGCCGGGGCTGTGAGTACTGCTTGGGGGTAGTGTTACTCTCCCCAGGCTTAGTGACTTTACCCAAGGAAATACTCTGGGCCCAGTTTGTTTTTGCCCGTCAGTTTGAAATCGTTGCTTGGTTCTTGAGACTGACGACCACCATCAGTTTAACACTTTGTTTTTTATTGTCCCTAGATTTTCTTTAGTTATCTTTAATAGGATGGCTGTGTACAGTACTCAGAAGAATACCTTGGTGTGTTTATTCCTTAGTTATGGGAATTGGCTGGAGACCCCCAGTCAAATTACAAAGCCTTATTTTTAGATCCTTAGCTTGAGAGAAATAGGTTGAGGGTCTTTTTTACTCGTGATTTTAAAATAAACTTACCAAGATGAGGAAATTGAATGAGGAGCTTCAGCTTAACAAACATATTACCATGTTTAGGTACTTTGTAGGTTTGAATTATCAAGAGATAATGGAAGGAGATACTCTTTCCCACCGTGAGCTCTGAATGTGCTTTTACTTCTGAATGTTTTTGAAATGATAGTATAAATGTACACCATGGTTATGCTTATCAGATAGTTGTTGGCAACTGTTTAATACAAATGTCAGGAAAAACTTCAAAGTTCACTTTTATTGAAAACCATTATCTCAAATGACCCACATATGTCTCCTCTTCTTATCTTCCCTTAGGACCTGTGGTCTTAAGTGCTAGTCTCTTCTCCCTTCCGATTCATATTAACTAATAAAATTAAACATAGCTAGCATTCCATACTATACAATTATCCCCACTTCCATTATATTATTATATTTCCAGCTTGTATTTCTTTTTTTAAGACAAACTTATAGCTGAAAAATGTGTAAATTGTAAACAAAACTATATTTGATTAATCAAGTAGATTTTCTTTGAGACATCAGCTGATAACTCAGCACAGATTTATTTACATATGATTCTAAAGAGAAGCTTGCAAAATTTAGCTTTTGGCTCAAACAGAAGTTGCTGAACAAATTTATCCTTGTCATGATAAAAGATCTTCCTGTGACTGACTTGTTCAACCACCAAATCATCAATATTGTCTATCTCAAACACCAGCATCTACCATGTACTCAAATAAGAAACCGAATAGCTAGCTCCTAGGCTCTACCCTATACATTTCCACAAATCAACTGCTAGGTCTTATACATCCTACTTACTGAAACTCTACAATCCATCAACTTCTTGCCATTGACACCTGGACTAATCTCTGATTGGTCTCCCTGCATCCAGTGTTGGTGCCTTCAGTTCTTCTCACTACAGACAGCCATTAATCAAAATTACAAGCATGCATGTGTTATGAAGGGATCTTTGGGATACTATAGAAGCCCATCACAATAAAACCCAACAAAGTGTAGGAGGTCAGGATTGAGAGGATTTGCTGGCAGAGCTAGGATTATCAGATATCTTTTTACTTTGACTTTATTTCAGAATTGGGAGAAAAATGTTGTTAGTCCTTTGGGCCTCTGTAAAAAGTTGTGATAATGACTGACCTTCAAAATAGACTTATTTAAATATTTCCCTGGCACACTGCATCATGTAGAAGTGACTAATTAGCTGTGTAACCTTAGGGAGATCCTTTTATATCCCTGAGCCTTAGTTTTCCAAGTTGTAGCATCATTAATGGAATCAAGTGAGTTTTGTGGTCCTGTCTAGTGCTAAAATTATATGATTTTTGTGACCTGTAAGCATGAATTATGGCCAGAAAGGTGGTGTTAAAAGCAGACCATGTGAAAGTACAGAGAAGTTTATTGCTCCTGTTCACAGGGCTAGATTTCTTTCAGTTTCCCAAAGCCTTTAATCCCTAAAGACTCCCCGTCTTTCAAGACCTTTCCTACCAGACAAGAAGCTCCATGAAGGTAACTAAATCTATCTTGAGTATTGTATTCCCAGAGCAAAGCATTTTAGATACTCAATATTAATTGGTTTGAATACAGAAGAAAAGTGAGTTGCATTTTAATGTGATTGTTTTCAACTATAAAGCATCTAAGAAATAAACCTTTTAAGTTCTAGCTCTCTTCAACTATTGCATTGACCAAAAATGTATACAGTCATCCCTCCCCTCAGTAACTGCAGAGGATTGGTTCCAGGAGCCCTGAGGAACCAAAATCCAAGGATCCTCAAGTCCTGTGTTTAAATTGCCACAGTATTTCTATAATAACCTTCACACATACACTGTAAATTATCTCTAGTTTACTTATAATACCTAATATAATGTGCCTTTTATTTTTTTATTAAGTCATATATATATAGATCATGAATACATTTATGCCTTTGTGTGATTCAATGTGTTGATTATTTGTACAAATTGGAGTGCATACATCCTACTAATTAATATAACTTTCACCTTATTTACTTAATCAGTGTTAAGACATTTGTGTTAAATACTTGATGGATTGACTTGTACCCTTGCAATAAGCTCTATAGGTGTGGTCCCACCATTAACTTCCCTCTATCAAACTATCCCTTCCCATCTTTCTCCCCTTCCCATCTTTCTTCCCTTCTCTCCTTCATCCTGGGCTATAGTTGTGATTCAACTCTCATATGAAAGTGTGAGTGATAATAAATTGGTTTTATAGTAGTACTGAGTACATTGGATATATATTTTTTCATTCCTGAGATATTTTACTAAGAAGAATATTTTCCAGCTCCATCCATGTAAACATAAAAGAGGTAAAGTCTCCATCTTTTTTAATGCTGCATAGTATTCCATGGTATACATATACCACAATTTATTAATCCATTCGTAGGTTGATGGGCACTTCAAAGGTCTAATAACCAGAATCCACAGAGAACTAAAACTTATTAATAAGAAAAGAACAAGTGATCCCATTTCATTGTGGGCAAGAGACATGAATAGAAGTGTCTCTGAAGAAGACAGGCATATGCTCTACAGACACATGAAAAATACTCATTGTCTTTAATCATCAGAGAAATGCAAACCAAAACCACTTTGATATATCATCTAACTCCAGTAAGAGTAGCCCACATCACAAAATCCCAAAACTACAGATGTTGGCGTGGATGTGGAGAAAAGGGAATACTTCTGCACTGCTGGTGGGAATGTAAGCTAGTACATTTTGGAAAGAAGTTTGGAGAACACTCAGGGACCTAAATGTAGGCCTGCCAGTTGATCCTGCAATTCCTCTACTTGGTGTATATCCAAAAGACCAAAAATCACTTAACAAGAAATATATATGCACCAGATTGTTCATTGCAGCTCAATTCATAATTGGCAAGTCTTGCAAGAAGCCCAAGTGCCCATCAACCCATGAATGGATTAATAAGTTGTGGTAAGTGCTTTTAAATAGCTGTATTTTTTAATTGTATTGTTATTTTGTATTGGTATTTACTCTTTAATCACCAAATACAGAGGGCCAACTGCATTGTGTTTGCATTGCCATGTAATTTTTTGTTTTGATATTTATCCTTCCTGCTAGACTATCCCATAGCAGGAATTATTTTTTTTTTTTTTTGAGATGGAGTCTCACTTTCTCACCCTTGGTAGAGTACCGTTGCATCACAGCTCACAGTAACCTCTAACTCTTTGGCTTAAGCGATTCTCTTGCTTCAGCCTCCCAAGTAGCTGGGATTAAAGGCACCCACCACAACGCCCAGCTATTTTTTTGTTACAGTGGTCATTGTTGTTTAGCAGGCCCAGGTCAGGTTTGAACCCGCCTGCCTCCGGGTATGTGGCCAGTGCCCTAACCACTAAGCTAGAGGTGCTGAGCCATCCATAGCAGGAATTCTTATTTCTCCTCCTGTCCCCAGCATACTTGGCACATAAGACCTAGCACTGTTTAACTGAGGGACATTAATAATGAAGACAAGCTTTGTGCTTTAGGAACCATATGAGGAAAATATATGAAGTAACCAAAAGATAAAAGAAGTCAGATCTTTTCTGGACACCCAGAATAAATCAGTGCTTAATGTAGAAAAGTAGCAGTTTATGGGTTATATATTCAAGATTTATTTAAGCAGGTTCAGCACTCAGTAGCTCAGTGGTGAGGGCACCAGCCACATACACCGGGGCAGGTGGGTTCGAATCCAGTCTGGACCTGCTAAACAACAATGACAATTACAACAACAACAACAACAACAACAACAAATAGCCAGGCATTGTCGCAGGCTCCTATAATCCCGGCTACTTGGAAGGCTGAGGCAAGAGAATCGCTTAAGCCCAAGAGTTTGAGGTTGCTGTGAGCTGAGACACCACAGCATACTACCAAGGGTGACATAATGAGATTCCATCTCAAAAAAAATAAAATCAAGCAAAAATCTTTATGAAAGCAGGATTGTTGCCTTTTCTATGGTGTATACAACGGTGTTTATGTGATACCACCCATTCAGAGTGGTGACAGGTTTTATTTGCAGCCTGTCTTAAAAGAGAAGCTGGCCAGCTGCCATAGCTCAGGCCTATAATCCTAGCATTCTGGAGGCTGAGGCAGGAGGATTGTTAGAGGATGGTAGTTAGAGACCAGCCTTAGCAAGAGTGAGAATTGGTCTCTACCAAAAATAAAAAAAGTAGTAGAAGAAGAAATATTCACCAGGTGTGATAATGCATGCTTATCGTTCTAACTACTCAGAAGGCTGCGGAGGGAGGATTGTTTGAGCCCAGGAGTTTGAGGTTGTAGTAAGCAACGATCATGCCTTTATACCCCAGCCTGTGTGACAGAGTTTTTTATCTCAAAAAACAAACAACAACAACAAAAAAACACAACTTGAACTTTACCTAACAAATCAAACAGTGGAATCTAATCATTTGTATCCATATAGTAATCTGACATTTTTCAAAAAGAAAAATGATACAAGTCAGAAGACATGTTTATTCAGTGAGTTGGGGAATAATCATAATTGAAAAGAAACATCCTATATTAAACTCAAGCTCAACAATCTAAAGGACACAGACATAACAATAAACAGGATGAACAATTACATATGGCATGAATAAGTGTGGTCACGGAGGTATCATTCACAGAGTAGTATGATCTAAGGGGAGGCTCAGACTCAGAGAGGAGGTGGCATTAAGGATGAGACTTGAAGAAATAGAATTTTGCCAGGCATCAGATCGACTGAAAGGAGGAAGATGGAAGTGAAACATGTCAGAGCAAGGATACATAAGAAAGCATATCCTGTCCCCTTTGTAGAGGCGGGGAAGAATGTGAGACTATGAAGATGGGAGGCAGAGATCAGGTTATAAAGAACCTTTTATACCATTAAGGAGTTTGTATTTAGGCAACAGAGGGCCACTGATGTAGGAGGGCATATATTCAAATTATTATTACTTTTTTTTAGAGACAGAGTCTACTTTGTCACCCTGGGTAGAGTGCTGTGGCATCACAGCTCACAGCAACTTTCAGCTCTTGGACTTAGGCAATTCTCTTGCCTCAGCCTCCCTAGTAGCTTGGACTACAGCCACCTATCACAATGCCCAGCTATTTTTTTGTTGTTGCAGTTATCGTCATTTAGCTGGCCTGGGCCATGTTCGAACCCATGGTTTGAGCCTGAGTATATGTGGCCAACACTCTACCGACTGAGCTATGGGCGCCACCCGTACATGCTATCTTATCCATGTCTAGCATAGATTAGAAACTGTCCTGTACCTATCAAAACTGGTCAGGTGAATGTCATTTAGAGTTAAGGCCTGAGTTGTCCATCTATGAACCAACTGCTGTCAAGAGAAAAGAAAATGAAATTTACCTTATTTATTGTCTTTAGCCAGCCAGGTTTTGTCCCTGGATTTGGGAATGGGGTCAGGCCCACTGGAACAGCATGATCATCACAGTTAGGGGAAGGTCATTTCCCAAAGGAAATCTGGGTACTTCGTAAGCAATAAATGAATGTCTTCTACAAATAGTTTTGCTCCTTGATTTCCTATTAGTACTCAAATATTGGCACCTTATGGACTGTCTGATTTCCTTATTTTCTGCTATTTATCTCTTTGAGGTTTTGTTTTGTTTTTTGGAAACAATTTTGTGGGCTTTACAGAATACTCAACGTTCATCCATGAATGCTTACGATGCGGTCCAGTAAGAAACAATATAAAATTATAGGTTAGGTAACAGTTTACCATGACTAATGGAGGTTTTGTTATTGCTCTCAGAGTAAATAATAGCTAACAAGGTGCATAGTCCTGGCTATAATCTTTAGAAATGATATTGTTTATTGGCCTTCATCTTTTTGATGTTTTTTAGTTTAAGAAACAGTGTTAGTTTTGAGTTGTTAGTCTCATGATTGAAAGACAATATTTGCTTTCTAGTAGACCTGAGGCATAACCTGAAACAAAGTTCCTTCTGGAAAAGCTCTTAGAATTATTACACTCTTTATAGTCAAAGAAGGGTCACAAAAGCTATAGCCAGCATTTAAAACAGGGTAATGCTTTATTTACTTCAAGCTTAATCGGTATTTTAAAACCATATCGAAACCATCACATCGGCTTGGCGCCTGTAGCTCAGTGGCTAGAGAACCGGCCACATACACCTGGTTTGGCAGGGTTGAACCCAGCA
>CAUYPK010156428.1:0-27164 GCA_963574355.1 Loris lydekkerianus
AAGGGTACATGTGAAACTTAGTAAATGTAGAATATAAATGTCTTAACAAAATAACTAAGAAAATGCCAGGAAGGCTATGTTAACCAGTGTGATGAAAATATGTCAAATGGTATATAAAACCAGTGTATGGTGCCCCATGATTGCATTAATGTAAATAGCTATGACTTAATAATAAAAAATAATAATATATATAAATAAATGTAACCTCTGATGAAAGTTCACAGCAAATATGTTTAGTAGCAAGCAAGATCACTCTTCACAAATAGTAAAGTGTATCTTAGCTTTAGCAATGTGGTTAGCCACTAAGAATGATGCTCTCAGTGAAGACGCATTTGATGAAGTGGTGGCCTTCAGTAATTGTTTCTGTTCATTATGTTCACATTTTTTTCTTTTGAAAAATTCTACAGGCTTGTCTTTTAATGCAGGAGGCCTCTATGTGGCAAATCAGTTTTGAAGATTTAATGTCTTCATTGTATAGCAGGTCACCACATATTATATGAAGGGGGCTTGGAGAATAGAAAGTACTTGCTGGAATGAAGCCATAGTTTATGTATGAATCTTGACATTTTCTTTTAAATTTAGCTCACATTTTGTTGGCAGTCGTAGAGTCATCTTCTTTCTCATCATTGGATCTACACCCTTTTCAAAAAGCCTCTCCGGTGATGTTTGCTTTTTACTTATTTTTGCTAAGGTTAACTTGTGGTATTTCCCAAATTGTGACTGGAGGAAAGAGGTGCAGATAGAAATGGTAAATAAAAGAATGATAAGTCCATGTGTGAACTAAAATAAGTGTTGGGTTCTGACTTAAGTCCTGTCACCAGATGTGGCTGTACTATTTAAGTACATCAATTTACATGCCACTATAAAGCCTACCAAGAAATGCAGCTTAATTATCACTTGCCACTCACTGATAGAGATTTGATATGAGTCTGCAATCAAATGATTTATTATGGTCCCTGTGCAATAAATCCTCACTGCTAATGATAATCTGTATTTGTAGCTGCTCCCCAGGGCTAGCATCACTGCCTTAGCTCCACCTCAAATCATTGGGCATTAGATTCTCATAAGGAGCATATAACCTAGATACCTCACATGTAGTTTACAGTAAGGTTCACAACACTCCTATGATAATATGATGCCACTACTAATCTGACAGGGTGCACAGCTCAAGTGGTGATGCAAGGAATGGGAAATGACTGTAAATACAGAAGAAGGCATCACTGTCACTCACTCACCTGGTGCTCACCTCCTGCTGTGCATCCAAGTTTCTATCAAGCCGTGGACAGGAACCAATCTGCAGCCCAGGGACTAGGGACTGCAGCTCTAACTTAACAGTTAAAAAGCAATGGGAGGTAAATTTAAACAAAGCTGTTTCTATAAGAGTAAGGCTTCTGAGCTCCAAGTTACAACTGAAGAAATGAACCTAAAAATCACTACAGAACAGTCTTTGAGGGGTTTGTCCCAATGAAAGCCTCTAGCACATGTAGTGAAAATAAAATTTTAAAAATATATATTTACTATATCCATACACAAAACTGGATGCATTTGTGTCAAAATTAAATATGAAAGTGGTTGCTGTACTTCAAGAAAAAGTGAAACAGTTAAAGAAGAGTCCCATAAGAACAATTGAAATAATCACAATAATGAAAACCATTGGGAAAATGATTATAGAGAATCAATGACTGGAAAGGGCCATTAGAAAACATTTCCTATGATTTAAGAGTAATGAATAAGGTAAATATTCTTATAAATAAACATTTATTGAGCATTTATATATCAGGAACTTTGTCTACATTACCTAATTTTATTTTCCTCATGGAGCCATTATTATCTCCATTGTATTAATGAGAAACCAGAATTTTAGACTGGTGAAAGAACCTTGTAAAAATCACAAGAGTAATGTGGTTTCAAACTTAGACAATTTAGCTCCAGAACCTACAATCATAACCACTGTTCTGTACTCCCTCCCATAATACTTGGGAGGAGGACAGAGTTATTCAGTAACTTTGTGATTTGCTAAGTTAAATAAGAGTGTTAAAAATTTACATATGATCACTTAAAAACACAGAAATAGAACACAAGACTTAGAAACCAGTAGAGGCATGAGAATAATTATAGTTAGGGACTTTACCTAACAAATGCAAACAGTATAACCTAATTTATTGTACCCTCAATGAACCTGAAATAATTAGAAAAGGATAATTGGAATAAAATCAATTTCATCAATTCAAAAGAATGCAAAGAATGAGAAAAAAGTTCAATGTAGGAAAAAAAGGCAATAGAGCAAGAATAGAACTAGATGGTAGAAATAAATTCAAAAATACCATTAAACACAAAAAAGGTAAGTGCATTAAACTTGAATATTTGATACATTGTCTGAATGGGAGTTTTAAAAAATATAATTATGATATTTTCAAGATTCACACATTACTTATAAGATACAAAAAGTTGGAAAACAAAACAGTTGAACATACATACGCAAGACAAATATCAAACATAATAGAAGACTAACATAAAGAGAGAGTGTAACAGCTCTTCTGTAAAACTTGACAGCTTAAGTGCTCAAAGATTAGTAAGATTATAAGGGAGGTATTACAAATAACAAATTATATATTTAGAGCACATTATGACATTCTCATCAATTACACATAGAACATTTACAGGATTGATTACATATTAGGCACTAAAGAAAAGATCAACAAATTTCAAAGAATATGTATTACATATGTGCAGTCTGTGACTGAAAAACAATTTTCAAATCAATAGTAAATAAAAAACTTAAAGTTAAGTTTAGAAATGTAAATGCACATTCAATATTTCACTGTTTTAAAGCAAAAATTGATTGAGAATAAAAAAATACTTAAAATTTAATTTTAGTAAACCCATAAATAATATTTAGGAAATTAGTAACTTGCAAAGACTTAAATCTTTATAAATGCAAAAGAAGAAAGCCTAAATACCATTGAATCAATTGCCCAACTTAAAGAAAAATTAGAAAACAACAATGAAATAATCCTAACTAACGTGGAAGAAATGAAATTATAAATGTAAAGACAATAAAATAAAAAAATAAGAAATTTGTCAACAGAGATAAAAAATAATCCTTAGAAGTCCAGGCCAGCTCACAGGTATAGCTTTTCCTAGTGAACAAAATTTGAACTTGTCCACCTCTCTTAACACACTCACAAATTCCTTTCACTATTCTTCTTGCCTAGAGCACCCTACTCAGATAGCCTCTATCTACAAAAGTTTAACTGTTAAGTATGAGCTTCTGGGAAACTAATGTCTGCAAAACCTGACACAGGAAATGCAGTAGTGAGAGACACACTGTTTAAAGGGCTAATTACAATGAAGAATGCTGAGTCATGCACAAAACACCTTTTTCTCAAGTTTAGTAGACTGTCAATCTATGCTACATCATCATTTCTCATCTTCTCCCACAAGGGTTTATTGAAAATGCATCCCACATCATGGCTTATAACTGCCCCTCCAACTGCACTCCTGGAGTCACTCACAATAAACAAGCAGTTGCTGGGCATCCCTGACACCCTTTATAATTTTAATAGTTGAAGAAGCAACATATCTAGAATTCCCTTGCATTACTTAAATCATGTGTCTACATTGAATGTTCTATAATATACTTGGTAAATCTGTTTTAACTAAACAAAGATATGAATACACCAAAAAAGAAATAAATAATACTTTGAATAAACACATATCATGCAATATTTATCAATAAAAAGAGAAAATGCATAAATAAATAACACTAAGAAAAAGACTGAATAACTACATATAATGATATTCAAAATAAGAGAATACTATGAACAACTCTACACCCACAAGGTTGAAAACATTTTCAAAATTGACAATTCACTATGAAAGCATAGCTTACAAAAATGACTCATGAAGTAACAAAACTAGATTAAAACTACAGTGATTAAAAACATTGAAGCAATTGCTAAAATATCTAAAACCAAATCCAGTACAACAATAATAATTTTTAAAAGGAACAATTTTTAGGATTTCTATTAAGCATTCAAGGGAACAATAATTAAAATTTTATGCAAATTGTTCCAGAAGCCAACAAAACCTTGATATTAGAACACAGGAGAAAGAGGCGGTCACTATACAAGCAGAAAAGAAAAAATATGCTAAATGTATAACAAATTCTTAAGGACCAAATGTAAACTAGTATATCAGTCTGGACATGTCAGTCTGAAATAGCAATATGCCCACAAATATTCTTTACAGTCCCTATTCCATGGGTCTCCCTTAGGTATTCATGAAACAAATTGGAAGCAGGCCAGGAGATCGAAGAGATCCTCCCTCAGAGATATGAGTGTGCAGAAGGTGTGTTTCACAAAGAACAAGTACAGAATTGTATTCTTTCATCCTTATCTTCTGCAAGCAAAAAGCCTTCAACCACTATCAAAAATGTAATAAATTGACTCTCAAGAAAATGTAATAAATGATGTTGTCCCTGGAAAAGAGGGAAAGATTCATTGAATCTTCAAGATTTAAAACACACCACTTTGTGCATTTAAGGAAAACAGGAAATGCTTTTTCGCAAATGGCCATAGAAAAAAGACCCACTTTTTTGGTGAGGGCAGTTAGAAACACATCTATACTCTAGAAAAGGCAAAAGAAACTGTCTTGAGCCTAGAATCCTACACAAATATCAAGCAGATGGCAGGTAATATTAAGGAAGGAGAAAGAAACTTCCATTTAAGAACAACCACAGACACAAAGCAGAGTTTAACTGCCATAAGGAGGAGAGGCAGAAATGATGAAATAGACCACATTACCCCCAGGCACAAAGGCTTGCTCTAGACTATGACTAAACAGGGACAACAGAAGTTTCTTTTGTCTTCACCATAAGCCTAGCACCCAGTAACAACCAATAATATTCTACTACTAAGGAAGGGGTATGAGTGGGGATAGAGAACATTCTGTGGCACAAGCATATAGGGATAATGACAAGATATGGAAGGAACAGAAACTGAAAAAAAATCCCTTAGCACCCAAGCCATTTCTTAAGAATGAAAAAATAAGATCCCACCTCTGGAAGAATTTGAAACCTATATTTTACTAAAAGTATATCTATGGTGCATATTTTTATCTATAATAAAAAAATAAAATTAAAAAAAAAGTATAACAAAATTCATACCCCACTCAAAATCTGAGTAAATTGACAAAAAACTTCACACTTGTTACCAAGCTGACGAAAGAGACATGCCCATTTCCAGATATTCAATGCATTAAGGGATCTAGTTGAAAAGACAGACTATATCCATGAACAAATTGGGAATTTCAACAGAGAGATGGAAAACATTAATAGTCAAATGAGAATGTTAGGAAATATGGTCTCTACTACTGAATGTGATTATAAAGCCTAAAGGAAGGCATAGGGAAACTATTTGGGCACATGCAAACATAAATTGTAGCAAACAAATTTGAGAAACACATCCTAAGTGATACTAAAGAAAGGTGAGTTTTCCTTGATTTTTTTTTTTTTCATCAAGTGTTTTCCAGACATGGATTCAAAGACAGTTAAAATTGACTGTCTTAGATTAAACTGGGTGTATTTTTATGTAAAAAAAAAAAAAAAATCCACAAAAGATGAAGCAATAGCTTCTCCAGATGAGAATAAATCAGTGAAAGAACTGTGCAAACATAAAAAATCAGAGTGAAAGGACACCAGAGAAAGAAAACAGTAACTCTGTACCAATGAAAACCAACCAAAATGAGAATATTGTAATAACTGATAAGGAATGTTGAATATGGATTATAGGAAGCTCAATGAAATATAATAGAAAGGAGAAACTCACTACAAAGAAACCACAGAACTAACCCAGGAAATGAATGAAAATTTTACTAAGGAAATTTAATCATTAGAAAAAAATCATGCAGAGCTTCTGGAAATGAAAAAATCCACTCAAAGAAATATAAAACACAGTGAAAAACCTTAAGAATAAGCTAGACCTGGCAGAACAAAGAATGTCATAAGTAGAAGACAACATCTTGAATTAAACAAATCAGTCAAAGGGAAAGAACAGAGAAATAAGAGGAATAAACCAAGCCCATAAGAAATATGGGATTATGTAAAGCAGCCTAAGAGAAGAATCATAGGCATCCCTGAGCATGAAGAAGAAAATACCCAAGATCTGAAAAACTTATTTGATAGTATACTGGAGGAAAATTACTCAGGTCTTGCTAGAAATTTAGACATCTAGGTACCAGAAGCACAATGGACTCCTGGGAGATTCATATCCAAGAGGCAATTACCATGACATACAGTCATCTGGCTGTGCAAAGTTAACACAAAAGATGAACTCTTACAAACCATAAGACAAAAGTCTCAGATAAATAATAAAGGAAAACCCATTAGACTAACTGAATACTTCTCAACTGAGACCTTACAGGCCAGAGGGACTGGGCCCCCATTCTCAGTTCTTTCAAACATAGTAACAGTGAGACTAGAATTTTGTATCCTGCAAAACTAAATGTCTTATGTGGCTGAGAAATAAAGACTTTTTCAGACAAGTAAATGCTGAGGGAATCTGACTAGAACAGACCTGCCCTGCTGGAAATATTCAGATAAGCACAAAAGACACCCATCAGTGTAAAGCCATCTAAATGCTAAAGTTCATAGACTAGATATCACAATGGCTCCAGAGGTGAAACAAAGCAGTGAATTCTACTGAACAGGATGAACAGAAATCCACCCCACTTATCAATTCTGGTAGTAACTGTGAATGGATTGAACTCTACTCAAGAGACATAGGCTGACTAAATGGAAAAAAACAAAACAAAACACAAGTCAAGTATCTTCTGTCTTCCGAAAACAAACACTTGATACAAAAGTACTAAGTCAGACTCAAGGAGAAAAGATAGAAAACAAAATTCCACGTAAAACAATATTTCATACAAATACAAATGAAAAAAAAAGATGGTGTAGCCATCCTCATATCAGATAACATAGATTTTAAAGCCACAAAACTAAATTTTTAAAAAAGACCATTACATAATGCTAAAAATAATTTCACCAAGAAGACATAACACTCCTAAATATCTATGCATCTAACACAGGTACACCTAGATTTATAAAGCAAACCCTACTAGATGTAAACAAAATGACAAATGGCAACATCATAATAGCCTGGTACTTCATTACCCCAGAACTAGACAGGTCGTCAAATAGAACACCTCTGTCATATTTTAAAGACCTGGAAAAATTAGTACTACGTTTTATATGGAAACAGAAAAAAACTCAAATAGCCAAGCCATTACTCAGAAATAAAAACAAATTGGGAGGAATCATGTTTTCAGACTTCAGACTATACTATAAATCAGTAGTGATCAAAAAAGCATGTACTGGCACAAAAAATAGATAGGTAGGTGTATGGAACAGAATTGAAGACCAAGAGGTGAACCCAGACACTTATCATCATTTGATTTTTGATAAGCCTATTAAAAATATAAACTGGGGGAAAGATTCCTTATTCAATAAATGGTGCTGGATTAATTGGCTAGCAACTGGTAGAAGACTGAGACTGGACCCACACCTTTCTCCTCTAACAAAAATTGACTCTTACTGGTTAAAGAACTTAAACTTAAAACATGAAAGTATAAATATTCTTAGAGAGAGTGCAGGGAAAACGTTGAAAAATTGGCCTGGGAGAATACTTCATGAGGAAGACATCCAAGACAAATGAAGCAACATCAAAAATACATTACTGGGGAGGTGCCTGTGGCTCAAAGGGGTAGGGCGCTAGACCCATATGCCGGAAGTGGCAGGTTTAAACCCAGCCCCGGCCAAAAATAAAAAAAAAAAAAAAAAAAAAAAAAAGTACATTACTGGGATCTGATCAAATAAAAAACTTCTGCATTGTTAAGAACACACGAAGTAAAGCAAGTAGACAGCCCTCAGAATGGGAGAGGATCTTTTCAAGTTATACTTCCAACAAAGGGCTAATAACCAGAATCCACAGAGAACACAAACTTATTACTAAGCAGAAAACAAGTGATCCTATTTCATTGCGGGCAAGAGACATGAACAGAAGCTTCTCAGAAGAAGACAGGCATTTAGCCTACAGACACATGAAAAAATGCTGATCATCTTTAATCATCAGAGAAATGCAAACCAAAACTACTCTGAGATACCATCTAACTCCAGTAAGAGTAGCCCACATCACAAAATCCCAAAACAACAGATGTTGGTGTGGATGAGGAGAAAAGGGAACACTTCTGCAATGCTGGTAGGAATGCAAGCCAGTACGTTTCTTTTGGAAGGAAGTTTGGAGAACACTCAGGGATCTACATGTAGACCTGCCCTTTGATCCTGCAATTTCTCTTCTAGGTCTATATCCAAAGGACCAAAAAGCATTTGGCAATAGAGATATTTGCACCAGATTGTTCATTGCAGCTCAATTCATATTTGCCAAGTCATGAAAGAAGCCCAAGTGTCCATCGACCCATGAATGGATTAATAAATTGTGGTATATGTATAAATGCAGCAGTAAAAAAAAATGGAGACTTCACCTCTTTTATGTTTACATGGATGGAGCTGGAAAATATTCATCTTAGTAAAGTATCTAAGGAATGGGAAAAAATTATCCAATGTACTCAGTACTACTGAGAAACCAATTTATAATCACTCACACTTGCATATGAAAAATGAAACACAACTTTAACCTAGGATGAAGGAAGTAAGGGGAGGGAGAGGGGTGGAGAGGCTGCGGGAGGGATAGTAGGGGATAGTAGGGGGACTACACATATGGAGCACATTGCAAGTACAAGTTGGATCTATCATGTGTAGAACACAAATGTCCTAATGCTATAATTGGGTAAATTAGGTGAAAGCTATGTTGATTAGTATGATGTAAGCACTCCAATTTGTACAAATAATCAAGACATTGAAAATGGCATAAATGTATTTCTGATCTATGTACAAAAGACTTAATAATATTAATAATAATAAATTATGGTATATGTTAAAAATAAAATAAAATAAAATAAAAAGATAAACAAAATTGACTAGACCTCTTGCTATGTTAAACAAAAACATAAAATAAATAAATTTAATAAACTCAAATAGAAGTTAAAAAGAAGAAATTACAACTGGTACCACAGAAAAACAAAACAGCATCTCTGTATACTATAAAAATCTTTATGCACATACATTAGAAATGTTGAAGAAATGGACACATTTTTCCTAAGCTCGATTAACAAAAAAATGGAACTTCTAAACAGACCAATATCAAGTGAAAGAAGTGAAGCAGCAATAAAGTCTTCCTTCGAACAAAAAAGTCCAAGACCAGATGATTTAACAACTGAATTTTATCATACCTACAAAGAGTAACAGATACCTATGATGCAGAAATTATTCCATAATATCAAGAAGGAAAGAATCTTCCTCAACTTGTTCTATGAAGCAAGTATAACCTTGACACCAAACCCAGGAAAGAACCCAACAAATAAAACCAAAAACAGAACAATATCCCTAATTAATATAGATGTAAAAATTTTCAGTAAAATTCTACCAAACAAATTTATCAGCACATCAAAAAAATATTCCACTATGATAAAGTGGACTCCATCCCAGGTATGAAAGGATGGCTCAACATAGGGAACAGAAACTATGTTTCTTTGTTGACAGTATGATCTTATACCTAGATATGCTGCCAAGAGATTCCTAACATTAATAAATAAATTATGATTTAATAAAAAAAATAAAAAAATAAAATAAAATAAAATAAAATAAAATAAAATACCTAGAAATATATTTTACCAAGAAGGTAAAAAACTGAGGAAAGAAATATCAGAAAATGTAAGCAAATGGAAAAAGAAATAACTCTTCTGGATCAACAGAATATAAATTGTTAAAATGTCCATCGTACCCCAGGGTGGAGAAAACTGGCAGCTAAGTAACAGCTTCTTTGCAACTGGGTGCAGAGAGATTGGGAGAAAAGATTCCAGGCACCTCTGGCTTATGGGCTCTGCCCGGAAACATTCCTTTGGGGACACAGAGAAGCAGTAGGAGAATTCTGGAACAAAAGAAGAGAACAAAAGAAGTGAAGAAGTGTGGGCACTGAACCTATATGCCGCAGGTGGCAGGTTCAAATCCAGCCCTGGCCAAACACTACAAAAAAAAAAAAAAAAAAAAAAAACAGTAGAGAAGTGGCAAGTTCTTGCATTTGGTCTGAGGCTCTGGTGGCTTCCATGGCTGTAGCTATAGCAGCAGCAAGATTGCAGAGAGGGAAGAACTTCCCTGTGGGTTGATTTTTATTTGGACTTGGGCATTGGTTGTGTTACCTTGGGAGACCTTGGGTGAGTAGACAAGTGACTCTGAGCAGTGTCCAGAGTCCAGGAGACTGGTCTGGGCTGCAACAGAGTTTTCATTATTCAGCTGCAGGCCACATGCAGCCACTGTGGGGGGGCAGCCCAGCAGGTTCTGCCCTCTGGGTCCCAGAGTGAGGCCATGCTGGGAGACCTTAGGCAAGTGATCAAGTGATTTTGAATAGCACCCAGAGGCCAGGACTAAAACACCAGGCAAGAGCAGAGAGTTCATTGTTCAGCAGTAGGAAAGCTGCCTTGCAGCCTCAGCCCTCAGGGACATAGAGTGAGGAAGGTCTCAGTGCACAAGATAAGCATACAGCCACTTCAGGAGAGATCCCAGTGACACATGCTTTCCTGGAAAAGCCTCTGCTTAGCAAGGGGTCATGGTTTAAAGTGTCTTTTAAGTGGGCTGAGTAGAGATTCAGGCTGTCAACCTTTCAGAGGGCAAAAAAGTCAGCTGAGGCCTCCAGTCTCCATCTCATACAGCTTTATCAGCATTGTGATTAGCATCTTATATTCCCAAAGATCATTTGTTGCTCAGGCAATATATATATTTTGTTTTTGTTTCCTTTTATTTAATTCAAGCTTTTTCCCCTAGATTTTTGTTTTTATTCTTTATTGATTTTTCTAATGTAAATATAATTTTTCTTTGTTGCATTCTTTATTAATGAGAACTTAAATTTGCTACTTTTCTGCCCCCGTTATTTGTTTCTCCTCTAATTTTATCCTCTAAGATTTTTTGTATTTTAGTTTTGGTTTGATTTATCCTTTTTTTTTTTTTTCTTCTCAATTTGGTGGAGGTGGGATACTGTGTTTGCTCAGGCTGATAAAGAGCTGCAGACATCAAGGGACCCACCTAACCCAGCCCCCACAGAGGTTGGGATTTGGGGTGTGGGTCAAGGTACCCTATTGTACACCTTTATTTCTCCAGTATCCCTCTTTCTGTGCCTCTACTCTTTTTGTCAATCTTCCGTTTTACTCACCTCCTTTCCTTTCTCTTTTCTCTTTATTCATCTCTTTTCCTTTCTTGCTCTTCAATCTTTTCATCCTTTTATTCCTGTACCAAAAGGACATTGCCACATGTTAGATCAGAGGCACAGTAATTTAAAGAGCAAGAGGAAGTTAAAAGCAAAATTAGGGTAAGGAAACAGACAAAAGAAAACACTCAAGAGGAAGAAACAGCAGAAAAATCCTGGCTATATGAAAAACCAGACCAGAGCAACACCCCCCCTTCCCAAAGGGACCATGAGGTAGTTACTGCAGAAGACTGCACCTACAAAGAAATGCTAGAAATGACAGAAGGGGAATTAAAAATATGTATTAAAAAACAATGAAGGAAATTGCAGAGAAAGTGGAAAATAACCAAAAGGACACCCCAAAACAGAATCAAATAAGAGATCAATGATATGAACACTATAGAAGGATATAGTAGAGCTAAATAAATTGAAGCAATTAAGGAACATAAAGATTCAGTAGAATTGCGAGTCTCAATCTGTGGGTCACAACCCCATTGGGGGTCGAACGACCTTTTCACGGGAGTCGTCAACTAAGATCATCCTGAATATCAGATATTTACATTAAAATTCATAGCAATAAAAATTACAGAAATGAAGTAGTAATGAAAATAATTTTATGGGTGGGGGTCACCACAACATGAGGAACTGTATTAAAGAGTTGCAGTGTTAGGAAGCTTGAGAACCACTTCAGTGAAAAGTATCAATAACAGATTAAACCATGCAGAAGAAAGAATCTCAGAGTCAGAGGACAATGCTATTGAGCTAAATCAGATAGTTAAAGAGTCAGAAAAAAAGAAAGAGCAGGCAGAATGTTCACTGACAGAATTATGTTACTTCATGATGCATTCAAACATAAGAGTTATAGGTATCCCAGAAAGGGATTCTGCAGAGGAATGGAAGCCATACTAGAAAATATTATAAATGAAAATTTCCCAAATATCACCAAAGATTCTGACACACTCCTTTCAGAGGTATATTGGACACCAGATCATCTCAATTCAAATAGAACTTCTCCAAGACACACTGTGATAAACCTGTCCAAAGTCAAGACAAAAGAAAAGATTCTGCAAGCTGCAAGAACTCCAATTGACGTATTTGGGCAAATCCATCAGTGTGACTGGAGACTTCTCAAATGAAACTTTTCAAGCCAGAAGAAAATGGTTATCTACCTTTACTCTACTTAAACAAAACAATTTACAGCCAAAAATTCTATATCCTGGTAAGCTAAGCTTTAAAATTGTCAGAGAAATCAAATTTGTTACTGATATGCAAACATTAAGGAAGTTTCCCACAACAAAACCAGCTCTACAGGAAATACTTCAACATGTTCTACACACTGACTATCACAATGGACCACCAAAAAGAAAGCACTGAGAAGCTAAAGAACAAAATTTAGCTTCCACAATGATGCAAAAGATAAAACTGAGCAGTGGACTTTTCACAAAATAAGATGACTAGAATGCCACCACATTTATCAATTATCTGAATAAATGTTAATGGCTTGAAGTCCCCACTAAAGAGGCATAGACGGGCTGATTGGATTAAAAAACACAAGTCATCCCTTTGCTGTCTGCAGGAGACACATTTCGCCTCAAAGGACAAATTAAAACTTAGAGTTAAGTGATGAAAGACAATTTTCCAGGCAAGTGGAATTCAGAAGAAAGGAGGGTTTGCAATCTTACTTTCAGATACAAGTGGATTTAAAGCAACAAAAGTAAAAAAAAAAAAAAAAGACAAATATGGACACTTATTGATCCAGTGAAAAATACAAGAAGACATTCCAATTTTAAATATTTATGCACCCAATTTAAATGTTTCCAGATTCCTGAAACAGACCTTAATTAGTCTGAGCAATATGATATCCCATAACACCATAATAGCAGGGGACTTTAACACTGCTCTTATAAAGCTGAACAGATCCTCTAAACAGAAACTAAACAAAGATACAACAGACTTAAATATAGAACATTTATAACAAAATATTAAGCCTAGAACAACTGGGCTTGATAAATGTATGTAGAACACTTCATCCCAAAGCTAAAGAATATATGTTCTTCTCATTGGCCCATGGAACACTCTCCAAAGTTGATCATATCCTAGGACACAAAATAAACCTCAACAGAATCAAAATAATTGAAATTTTGCCTTGTACCCTCTCAGACCACAAGGCATTAAAGGTGGAACTCAACTCTAACAAAAACATTCAACCCTACACAAAGGCATGGAAATTAAACAACCTAGAGAGTACTCTGGTCCCAGCAATTTTACTTATCAATATATATCTTAGAGAAATTCTCCCAGGAGACATATTCAGTTCTAATATTATGTAGGGAATTGATAAATTATGGTATTTTCACACATTTGAAAATCACAGGAAGTTAAAACATGATATGTCAGACATCTGCTCTTTCTATACTTTTCTCTATGATCAAAATATTTAATAATGTAAAACAAAAGAGAAAACAAAGCCTAGATTCCAAATAGAAACAACCTTATGGTGAATGACAAATGGATACAGGAAGAGATAAAAGAGTAAGTCATTAAATTTCTTGAGCATAATGACAAGGAAGACATAAGCTACCAAAACCTGTAGGATACAGCAAAAGGAATCCTAAGAGAAAAATTTACCATTTTAGAAACCTACATCCACAAAACAAAGAGAGAGCATAAACAAACATACAAACCATCTTATGGAATTGGAAAAAGAAGAACAATATAATCCTAACCCAGCATAAGAAAATAAATATATGTAACTAAATCAGAGATTAATGAAATTGAAAACAAAAGAATTATTCAGAAAATTAACAAAACAAGGTGTTGGCTTTTTAAAAATGGTAAAATAGATAAATCTTTGGCTGAACTAAAGTCAAGAAATAGAAAAGTAAAATCTCTACTAACCTCAATCAGAAATGATAAGAAGAAAATAATAACAGTTGCCACAGAGATAGAAGAGATTATCTCTGAATGCTACAAGAAACTCTATGTCCAGAAATTTGACAATGTAAAGGAAATATTGTGAAGGATCAATATTTGGAATCACATCCTCTCACTAGACCTAGCCAGAAGAAAGAGTTCTCCTGAACAGATAAATTTCAAGCACTGAGATCAAACAATAATAAATCTCCCAACAAAAAAAAAGTCTGGGTCCAGATGGCTTCACAGAAGAATGCTATCAAACATTCAAAGAAGAGCTTATTGCAACACAGCAGGAAATTATTCCAAAAAATTGAAGAGGAAGGAATCTTCTCCACCACATTCTATCAAACAAACATCACCCTGACACCAAAACCAGGAAAAGACCCAACAAAATGGAGAATTATAGGCCAGTTTCAGTAATGAATACAGATGCAAAAATTCTAAATAAAATCCTAGCCAATAGATTACAGTTTATCATCAAAAAAGTCATACATCATGATCAAGCAGTTTTCCTGCCAAGGGTGAAAGACTGGGTTAACATATACAAGTCCATAAATGTAATTCACCATATCAATAGAAGCAAAAACAAAAATGATATGATGCTCTCAATAGATGCAGAAAATCAACCAATAAAATCCAGCATCCTTTTCTAATTAGAACACTGAAGAATATAGGCATAGGTGTCACATTTCTTAAACTGATTGAAGCCACCTATGACAAACGCACAGCTAATATTTTACTGAATGAAGTAACACTGAAAGCTTTACCACTTATAACTGGAACCAGGCTGTCTGGTCCAGTGTTGCAGAAGGACTATCCATACCACCACTGCTCTTGAGATAACCTGCTTTGGTGTTGCGGCACCTGCCTTTGCCCAGCTTAAGTGAGTGGCGGAGGCTGCTCCCAGTGCTCATGTGTGACTGGGGCCTTGAGGCTCCTGTACAGAAGGAAAGTTAAAAGACAGAAGTTTAGCAAGCAACCTCCTGGATTAGAGCTGTGCCAAGAGGAAATGTTGAAGAATGCACATCAACCCTGCTGAGATGAGCTGCAACCCCAAGGATAGAAACAAAAGTTACAAAATCCATCAGCAAGCAGACAGGCGTCCACTCCCCCATGAAAATGGCTCAGAGTACTCCATACAAACAAGCGAGCAGAGTTCAAAAGTCCTCTCATTGTATCCCACAGAAGAGACCTTCTAAAAACTGAACCTACTTCCCCTATCAGGGTGCCATGGCCCTCTCCTGCCAGGCACAAAACTGTATAAAACTGTATATATTCTCTACCCGCAATTCTGAAATCCCAGCACTCCCATCCACTCTCACTCTGAGGTCTGAAAGCCTGTCCCTCAGAAATCCACATTCTTGTGTATTTTCTAGAGAGGTGTGGACAGGGCATGGACTGCTGCAGGTCAGTGCTGATTCTGTGACACAGAGTGAGAAGACGGTCAGCTGAGATGAAACCATACAGGAACAGTGGTGCCCTGAGGCACAGAGCAGCAGCCACAGCGGCAACAATAGGGCTCACCTCTGGATATTCCGGAGACAAACCCCTTGTCTCTCTAGGAAACCAGAAGAGGCAGGGCATCTTCTCTGGTGGCAGCCACTGGTGGAACAGATCTGGTATGGAAACACAGGACCCAGGAGTAATGGGTTTGGCTGAGGCGGTACCGGCCTGGGCGGAGTGCGGGACTAGAGTATGCACGCGCAGAGCCAACAGATTCCAAGGGTAGAGCTAATCCAGAGGACCGCTTTACTGAGCTTAAGATGCAACCAAACCTACCTCAGGGGATCATTAGCTGAGACAAAGGAGGGCAGGAAGAGGCTAAAATTGACAGCTAACTATGCTGCTCCATACAAACCGCAGCCAAGACCGGGCAGTGGCACAGACAGGGCCTGAGGCACAGGTTCTGTAAACTCAAACAGCGTCTCCTCTGCAGAAGAATATAGCCAGGACAGAAACAAATTCTGCAAAGTTGTTCTGTTCTGTCAGTAACATCAATCAGGAATGGGGCTGGAACTGACTGAACAGCCCCAGCCTCCATGCCTCCATTAAGCACCCAAGGTTGTCATACCTCACCACCCACTGCTGTATAGTGGCAGAGAGCAGTGGTCTGGCTGAGGAGACATAGATCTCTCTGTGATTCAGGTAGGTGCAAACCCCTGTAGTATCTGCACATTGAGGCAATTGGGTCACAGCCCTGTGGGGTTATCAGTGACTGGGTGTGACAGAGGTGCAAGGTAGGGAAAGAAGCATCAATCTTTCTAGACTAATCTATTAGCTGGGTGGGTCCTCCTGACCTCACAGAGCACAAGAGCAAGTCATATTTGAGTTGTCAGCAGACCCCTGCAATCTAGTTATCAGAGACCTTTTGAACTCTCCCACCTGAGACAAGTGCTGGCTGAGACAATTGATTTGGACCTCTTGAACTGGTCCAATCCCCTAAGGACTATCCAAATGGTACCCTGGGTTGGTGGTTGTGGGAAGGTTTAATTTTCCTTTTCCAATTGTTGCCTGTGGGGGGTGGGGTGACTTAATTACTGGTATTTCTCCACAAATGAGATTTCAACCCAGAGTAACTTATTCACTAAGGTAGGAGAGGGAACAGCTGAAACCAAGACAGAACCACTTAGCCCCACCAAGTTTCTCAGGCCATAGCTCTGTAAGAGTTCTTGGCAAAGCTATAGGGGGATAGGTGCAAACCCCAGTTCCAGCTTTTGTGCAAAAGGCTGGTTAATCACTACACCTGGAGCCCCCAACCCAACTACTCTTTGTCTGCTCATCTAGTCAAACAGCATAAAATAATCATGGGGCAGAATCAGTGGAAAAACTCCAGTAACTTGAATAACCAGAGTAGATCAACCCTCCCCAAAGAAAGATATGGCAGACCCAACTGAAGATCCAATTCATACATAGATGGCCAAGACGTCAGAAATCAAATTCAGAATTTGGACTGCAAACAAGATTAATGGAATGGAGGAAAAGTTGGAATTATTAATTACAGGAGCAATTCAAATGTTGTCCCAATAATTCAATGAATTTAAAAACAAAATCACCAAATATTTTTACACACAGAAACAAGAATTTGCAGCCCTCAAAGATCTGAAAAATACAGCAGAATCCCTCAATATCAGAGTGGACCAACCAGAAGAAAGGATTTCTAACATTGAAGACAAAAGTTTTTGAATTCTCCCAAACTTTAAGAGTAATGGAGAGCAAACATGGATCATTCTCTCAGAAAAGTATGGGATAATTCGAAGAAAGCTAATAATCACCTAATAAGAATCCCTGAATGTGATGAAGTAGCTTTGCAAGTCACAGATGCTCTTCTCCATGAAATTATGAAAGATAATTTTCCAGACATGAAAACAGATACTGAAATTCAGATAGCAGACAGTTTCAGAATCTCAGCACGACTCAACCTGAATAAGAAATTCACCAGTCACATTATAATTAACTTCACTAAAATTAATATGAAGGAGAAAATTCTGAAAGCAGCCAGATGTAAGAAAACCATAACCTACAAAGGGAAGAATATTAGAATGACTGCAGATCTCTCTGTTGAAACCTTTCAAGCCAGAAGAGGGTGGTGATCAACTTTTAATCTTCTAAAAGAAAGTAACTTTTAACCAAGTGTCCTGTATCCAGCTAAACTGAGTTTCATTTATGATAAAGAAATTAAATACTTTAGTGACATTCACATGTTGAAGAAATTTGTCATAACTAAACCAGCTCTCCAGGATATTCTCAGACCTATCCTCCATAATAACCAGCACAATCCTCTACCACAAAAGTAAGCTCACCAAGAAACTTTTGATCAAACTCTAACTTCCACAGTGATGAAAGGATTAAAAATGTTGACTGGACTTTCAAAAAACTCGATACCCAAAATTTACCAGGCTTATCAATATTCTTCATTGATATGAATGGCTTAAATTGTCCTCTAAAGAGGCACAGGATGGCTAACTGGATACAAAAACTCAAGACATACATATTCTGCATACAAGATGAATATAGACTCAGGGTGAAGGGATGGTCATCTATATCTCAGGCAAAAGGAAATCAGAAAAAAAGCAGGTGTTGCAATTTTATTTTCAGATACAGTAGACTTTAAAACAACAAAAGTAATGAAGGATATGAATGGTCATTTCGTATTTGTCAAGGGTAATACTCAATATGATGAGATTTCTATTATGAATATTTATGCACCCAACCAAAATGCACCTCAATTTATAAGAGAAACTATTATAGAAGGGATAGGAGGCTTTGTAAACTCTCACCTATCATGTGCAATGTAGGGATATATGGCACACCTTCTGGGTGAAGGGCTTAACTACAATGTATAGTTTTAGAATATTACAAGCCAATTTATTCTCAGAAATATAAAAATATGAAGGAAATTGACTGATACTTAGAACTACGTCACCTTTCAAGACTTAGCCAGAATGAAGTGGAATGTTGAACAGGCCTCCATCAAGTTCTGAAATAACATCAACCAACCAAAAAAAATTCCTAAAAAGAAAAGCCTGGGACCAGATGACTTCATGTCAGAATTCTACCAAACCTTTAAAAAGGAATTAGTGCCTATATTACTCAACATTTTCCTAAATATAGAAAAAGAAGGAATACTACCCAACACGTTCTATGAAACAAACATCACCCTGATCCCCAAACCAGGGAAAAGACCCAACAAGAAAAGAAAATTATAGACAAATATCACTAATGAATATTGATACAAAAATATTCAACAGGATTCTAGCAAACACAATCTAGCAACACATAAAACAAATTATACATCATGACCAAGTGGGTTTTATCTGAAGGTCTCAAAGCTTGTTCAATATATGTAAATCTATAAATATAATTCAGCACATAAACAAATTAAAAAAACAAAGACCATATGATTCTCTCGATTAATGCAGAAAAAGCTTTTGATGATATCCAGCATACTTTCATGATCAGAACACTTAGGAAAATAGGCATAGAAGGGACATTTCTTAAACTAATAGAGGCCATCTACAGCAAACCCACAGCCAATGTTGTACTGAATGGAGTTAAATTGAAATCATTTCCACTCAGATCAGGAACCAGGCAAAGGTTACTCATTGTCTCCCCTGCTCTTAAACATTGTAATGGAAGTTTTAGCCATGGCAATTAGGAAAGAAAAGGTGATCAAGGGTGTCCACACAGGGTCAGAATAGATCAAACTTTAACTCTTCGAAGACAATATGATTGTATATCTGGAAAACACCAGGGATTCAACTACAAAACTCTTAGAAGTGATCAAGGAATACAGGACCATCTCAGGTTATAAAAAACAACATCCTTAAATCGGTAGCCTTTATATATACCAACAATAATCAAGCTGAAAAAACAGTCAAGGACTCTACTCCATCCAGTGTAGTTCAAAACAAGATGAAATATTTGGAATTTTATCAAATAAAGGACGTGAAAGATGTCTATAAAAAGAACTATGAGACTCTAAGAAAAGAAATAGCTAAATATGTTAACAAATGTAAAAACATACCACCCTCATGGCTGGGAAGAATCAACATTGCTAAATGTCCATACTATGCAAAGCAATATACAATTTTAATGCCATCCCTATTAAAACTCCACTGCCATACTTCAAAGATCTTGAAAAAATATTTCATTTTATATGGAATCTTAAAAACCTCGAATAGCCAAGAAATTACTCAGAAATAAAAACAAGGCAGGAGGAATCATGCTACCAGACCTCAGACAATACTATAAATTGATAGTGATCAAAACAGCATAATATGGGCACAAACACAGAGAGGTAGATGTATGGAACAGAATAGAGAACCAAGACATGAATTCAGCTACTTACCATTATTTGATCTTTGACAAGCCAATTAAAAACATTCAGTGGTGGACAGATTTCGCATTTAACAAATGGTGCTGGGTGAACTGGCTGGCAACCTGCAGAAAACTGAAACAGGACCCAAACCTTTCACCATTAAGTAAGACAGACTCTCACTGGATTAAAAATTTAAACTTAAACATGAAACTATAAAAATACTAGAAGAAGGTGATGGGAAAACTCTTGAAGTAATCGGCCTGGGCAAATATTTCATGAGGAGGATCCCCCTGGCAATTGAAGCAGCATCAAAAATACACTATTGGGACCTCATCAAGCTAAAAAGCTTCTGCACAGCCAAGAACACAGTAAGTAAAGCAAGTAAACAGCCCTCAGAATGGGAGAAGATATTTGCAGGTTATATCTCTGACAAAGGTTTAATAACCAGAATCCACAGAGAACTCAAGCAGATTAGCAAGAAAAGAACAAGTGATTCCATCTCAGGTTGGGCTAGGGACTTGAAGAGAATCTTCTCTGGAGAAGGCAGGCACATGGCCTACAGACATATGAAAAAAATGCTCATTATTCTTAATTATCAGAGAAAAGCAAATCAAAGCTACTTTGAGATATCATCTAACTCCAGTGTAATTAGCCCATATCCCAAAATCCCAAGACCAGAGATGTTGGTGTGGATGTGGAGAAAAGGGAAAACTTCTACACTGCTGGTGGGAATGCAAAATAATGTGTTTCTTTTGGAAAGATGTTTGGAAGAACACTTAGAGATTTAAAAATAGACCTGCTATTCTATCCTACTATTCCTCTACTAGGTATATACCCAGAAGACCAAAAATCACAATATAAGAAAGATATCGGTACCAGAATGTTTATTGCAGCCCAGTTCACAATTGCTAAGTAATGAAAAAATCCAAAGTGCCCATCAATCCATGAATGGATTAATAAATTGTGGTATATGTGCACATTGGAATATTATGCAGCCTTATAGAAAGATGGAGACTTAACTCTTTCATGTTTTCATGGATGGAGCTGTAACATATTCTTCTTAGTAAAGTATCTCAAGAATGGAACAAAAAGTATCCAATGTACTCAGCCCTTCTGTGAAACTAATTTATAGCTTTCATATGAAAACTATAACCCTGTTATAACCTAAGAATATGGGGAAAGGGGAAAGGGAGGAGAGAAGAGGGGAGGGGAAGGGAAGGATGGGTGGAGGGATGGTAATTGGTGGGATCACACCGACAGTGCATCTTACAAGGGTACATGTGAAACTTACTAAATGCAGAATATAAATGTCTTAACACAATAACTAAGAAAATGCCCAGAAATCTATGTTAACCAGTGTGATGAAAATATATCAAATGGTATATAAAATCAATGTATGATGCCCCATGATTGCCTTAATATACATGGCTATGTTTGAATAATAAATAAATTTTTTTAAAAAAAGGAACTGTAACCAGACAATGTTGTCCTCTATTGCCACTACTATTCAACATAGGTATGGAAGTTCTAGCTAACATAGTCAGGCAAGAAAAGGATATAAGGGGCATCCAAATGGGAACACGGGAGATACAACTCTCCCTCTTTGCCTATGATATGATCATCTAGGTAGAGAACCCCAAAGACTCAACTGTAAGACTGCTGCAAGTGATAAAAAAAAAAAAAAAAACCAGTAATGTCTCAGGATATAAAATCAATGTCCACAAATTATTAGCCTTTGGATATGCAAATAATGGCCAAGATGAGAAGCTAATCAAGGATAAAAACTCTTTCTCTGTAGGTTCATAGAAAATGAAATACTTAGAAATATACCTAACAAAAGAGGTGAAGGATCTCTATAAAGAAAATTATGAAACCCTAAGAAATGAAATAGCAGAAGATTTTAGCAAATGGAAGAACGTACCATGCTCATGGATGGGAAGAATCAACATTATTAAAATGTCTATACTTCCCAAAGCAATTGACAGATTCAATGCCTTTCCTGTTAAAATACCAACATTATACTTTCAAGCTTTGGAAAAAAATAATTTTGTGCTTTGTATTGAACCAGGAAAAATTCCATATAGCAAAAGCATTTCTTAGCAATAAAAACCAAGCCAGAGGCATCAGCCTATGAGACATTAGACTGTACTACAAGGCCATAGTAATTAAACAGCATGGTATTGTCACAAAAACAGAGACATAGACATCTGAAATTGAATAGAAAACCATAAGATGAAACTAACATCTTACAGCTACCCAATCTTTGATAAACCAAACAATAACATACACTGGGGGAAAGAATCCCTATTCAGTAAATGGTGCTTGAAGAACTGCATATCCACATGTAAAACACTTAAACTGGACCCATACCTTTATCCACTTACAAAAAATTGATTCAAGATGGATAAAAGACCTACATTAAGGCATGAAATGATAAAAATCCTCAAGGAAAACATGGGGAAAACACTTGAAGATATCAGCTTGGGGAAAGACTTTGTGAGGAAGACTTCTGTGGCAATCACAACAACAACAAAAATAAACAAATGGGACTTAAATAAACTGAAAAGCTTTTTTACAGCTATGGAGACAACAATCAAAGCAAATAGACAAGCTACTAAAGGGGAAATGATATTTGGATATTTTGAATTGGACTAATGGTTGACAACTAGGATCTACAGGAAACTCAAATTAATCAACATGAAAAAAGCCAACAATACCTTATATCAATGGGCAAGATAAATGAATAGAAACTTCTCTAAAGAAGACACACAAATGGCTAGCAGACATATGAAAAATGCTCAGTATCTCTTATTATTAGAGAAATGCAAATCAAAACCACCTTGAGTTGGCATCTAACCCCAACAATAATGGCCCACATTACAAAATCTCAAAACTGCAGATGTTGGCGTGGATGTGGACAGAGGGGAACACTTATACATTGCTGGTGGGACTGCAAACTAATACAACATTTTTGGAAGGAAGTATAAAGAACCCTCAAGGAACTCAAGCTAGACCTCCCGTTTGATCCTGCAATCCCAATACTAGGCATCTACCCAGAAAAAAAAAAAAAAAAATCCTTTACCATAAGAACACTTTAACTAGACTGTTCATTGCAATTCAATGTACAATTGCCAAAAATGTGGAAACAGTCTGAGTGCATACCAACCATGAAATGGATTAACAGTATGTGGTATATGTATACCATGGAATACTATTCAGCCATTAAAAATAATGGAGATTTTACACTTTTTGTATTAACCTGGATGGAAATGGAACACATTATTCTTGGTAAAGCATTACAATAATGGAGAAACAAAAATCCTATGTACTCAATTCTGATATGAGGATAAGTAATGACCTAATACATGGTGGGGTGTAGGGGAAGGGGAAAGCAGCGAAAGGGAAGGAAGGAGTGGGGTGGGGGGGACATAGTGTGTGGCACAAAATTGGGGGAAGGGCACAATTATAAGAGGGACATTATCTCACAAATGCAATTAATGTTACTTTGTTGTTTGTACCCTCAATGAATCCCTAACGATAAAAAACTAGAAAAAAGAAAAAAAAAAACTATAACATCCAAAGTCATCTAAGTTTCAATGCAATCCCCATTAATATACTAACATCATTTCTTACCAATCTAGATGAAATAATTCTCCACTTTGTATGGTACCAAAAAGGAGCCCAAAATAACAATAACAACAACAAAAAATTTTAAATAAATGAAGAAATCAGGAAGTGTCATTTTACTAGACTTCAAACTATACTACCACGCTGTAGTAACTATAATAGCATGGTCCTGGAACAAGAACAGACATACATCAATGATGCAGAAGAGAAAACCCAGATATAAGACAATCTTCATATTAGCCTATACAAAGAATTTATGGGTAAGACACCAAGGCCATCAGAGCAAAAACTAAAATTTCCAAATTGGACCTTGTTAAATTAAAAAGTTTCTGCATATCCAAGAAAACAATCAATGGAGTGAATAAATAACCCACAAAATGGTAAAAAAAAAAAAAAAAAAATTGCATTCTATACATCAGGTAGAAAGCTGATAACCAGAATCTAAACATATTTCTATAAAATCAGCCCAATAAAAAAAGTGGACAAAATACATAAATCAAAGCTTTTCAAAAGATGACAGGCTAATGTGCAATAAACATGAAAAGTTCTCAGCATCTCTAATCAGGGAAAAGAAAATTAAAACCACAATAATATATCATCTAACTCCAGTGAGAATGGCTTTTATGAAAATATCCCCCCAACTCACAAATGTTGCCATGGATCTGGAGAGAAAGGAACACTTGTACACTATTGGTGGGACTGCAAACTAGTACAACTTCTGTGAAAAGTTGTATGGAGATACCTCAAAGACCTAAAAATAATCCTACCATTTGATCCAGAAATCCCACTATTGATTATTTACCTATAGGTATAATAATTCATTTTATCAAAATGACATGTGCATTTAAATGTTTATTGCAGCACAATTCACAATTGCAATGATGTGGAACTAAACCAAGTGTCCATTGATAAATTAATGAATTAATAAAATGTGGTATTATATATACTACGGAGTACTTCCCAGTTTAAAAAAAAATGGTAAACTAACATCTTTTATAAAAATTTCAATGGAACAGGAGACCTTCTTCTAAGTGAAGTTTTGTAAAAATGGAAAAACAAATAGCACATGTACTCAATATTAAATTAGAACTAGTCTATCAACACCCAGGTGCATATTTGATAGTAGAACTCAATGGAAAGCAATTAGGTGAGAGGGGCAGAAGGCAGAGGACAAATTCACACCTAATGGGTACAATACATACTATGAGAGGCGAGGGGCAAACTTACAACTTTGACTCTAACTTTATAAAAAGAATTCATGTAGCAAAAACATTTATCCACCCATAATATTCTGAACTAAAAATAAATTAATTAATTTAAATAATAAAATAAATTCTAGATATGAGTAATAAATGCAGAAAGAAAGAGCTTCAAGAAAATTGGAGGAAGGTAAGGAAAAAGACAGTAAGGAAATGCTCAGATAGTTTCTCTTTATTTTTAAAATCTCCTTTTCTACACTCCAGCCCTCCATGCAACTGAAGCAGCATAGCCATGAGCAGTAGTAACTGGGAAGGTTCCTGGAACTCTGAGGAAAAAGAATCATTCTTTCTGACCATAGGAGGTATAACCTTAAGAATTGAACAAACCAGAGAAAGATTAAAGATGGCGGCCAAGTAACAGCTTCCCTGCAACTGGGCATGGCAAGTCTGGGAAGACAAGACTCCAGGCATCTCTGGCCGGTGGGATCTGACTATAATCATCACTTTGAGGTTACAGGGAGCCAGCAAGAAACTTCTGGATCCCAAAAGAAGGACAAAAACAGTGGAAAACTGGCAAGTGGTTGCGTGTGTTCAAGTGACCTAATCACGCCGGAAACTGTAAGTACAAGCAGCAGTAAGACTGCAAACCGTAAAGGCCTTACCTGTGAACTGTTTTGGTGTTCTTGGACTTGGCAATCAGTTGAACTGCCATGGGGAGAGCTTGAGCAGGAGTGTGGAGAACTTTGGGCATTGTCTCGGGCCCCAGACTGAGCCACTGAACTGGGTGCAGGAAGCCATTGTGAAAGAACTGCCCCAGCAAGCTCCGCCCTCAGGGTCACAGAGCAAGGATCAGGCGGGAAAAACTAACCTAGTGCCTGAACAGGCTAAAGGCGGGGACTGAGCTGCCTTATAGCCTTAATCCTTAGGGGCAGAGTGAGACAGTCTTGGCACACTGGAGCCTTGGGCTGTTGTCCTGGGTAGAGTGCCATGATGTCATAGCTCATAGCAACCTCAAACTCCTGGGCTTGGTGATGCCCAGACCTCCATAAGAGCTGTGCAGTGACCCCCGACCGGTGACCCGCACAAACCGGGCCTTCACCAGAAACTGCAGGAGCCACACAACCCTGTGTCCTCCCTCCTGTGTCCTCCCAGCCCCCACACTAGCCCGTTCATCTAGCCAGGGACTCTGTTAGCTAAGTGCCCTCTGGAGCCCTTTCAGCCTCGGCACAGAGCCCTTCTCCAGGCCAGAGATTGCTAGAACCTTGGATTCTCTGTGCCAAAGTCACTGGGCGCCAGGCACTCCCAGGACCATGCGCACTACCCCCAACCCTGTTGCTGGATCCAGGTGTGTCACACACCGGAGCTGCTTCCACAACCAGAACTCCCTAGCTAGAGCAGCCCCAAAGGAACTACACAGGGTCACTCTCTACAAAGATACAGCAAAAATAGACTGATCCCGCTGAGCTCTAATCTTGGAGAGACACCTCCCCAGCTCTGAGGACGGCCAGAGGAAACAGTGAAAAACAATTATGAGGCAAAATCAACAGAAAAACTCTGGCAATATAAATAATCAGAGTAGATCAACTCCCCCAAGGATCAATGGGGCAGAAACAGCACATGACCCCATTCACAAACAAATAGCTGAGATGTCAGAAATTGAATTAAGGATCTGGATAGCAAATAAGATCAAACTAGAATTCCAAAACTTATCTCAAGAATTCAACGGATTCAAAGACCAAATGACCAAAAATTTGACACATTGAGACAAGAATTTGCATCCCTCAAAGATCTGGGAAACACAGTAGAATCCCTCAGTAACAGAATGGAGCAAGCAGAAGAAAAAATTTCTGACATTGAAGACAAAGCTTCCGAACGCTCCCAAACTCTCAAAGAAGAAGAGAAATGGAGAGCAAAAACAGATCACTCTATAAGAGAGCTATGTGATAATTTGAAGAAAACCAATATTCGTCTTATAGTGATCCCGGAAAGTGATGAAGTGACTTCACAAGGCACAGAGTCTCTTCTCCATGAGATTATGAAGGAGAACCTTCCAGACATGCCAAGAGATTCCAAAATTCAGATAGCAGATAGTTTCAGAACTCCAGCAAAACTCAACCCGAATAAGACATCCCCCAGACACATCATGTTCAATTTCACAAAAGTTAATATGAAGGAGAAAATTCTGGAAGCTGCCAGATGAAATAAAACCATTACCTACAAGAGAAAGAATATTACAATAACTGCAGATCT
>CAUYPK010156436.1:0-11469 GCA_963574355.1 Loris lydekkerianus
GACTGGAGACTACGTGCATTTGATTAGGTGCGTGCGCACCAAATCAAAAAACCTGTATGACCTGAGTATAAGCTGAGTTCGGGTTTTTCGGCACAAATTTTCGGCACAAAAACTCGGCTTATACTCGAGTATATATGGTAGATGCTTTGCTTCATGAAATAAAGAGAACTTTCCAGACATGCCCAGAGATTCTGAAATTTAGACAGCAGTTTTAGAACACCAGCATGACTCAACCCAAATAAAAATTCTCATAGACACATTATAATTAACTTCACCAAAGTTAGTACGAAGGAGAAAATTCTGAAAGCTGTAAGACATAAGAAAACCGTAACATACAAGGGGAAGAACATGAGAATGACTGCAGATCTCTCCGCTGAAACCTTTCAAGCCAGAAGAAGGTGGTCATCAACCTTTAATCTTAAACAAAATAACTTTCAACCCAGGATCCTGTATCCAGCCAAACTGAGTTTCATCTATGATGAAGAAATTAAATACTTTAATGACATTCACATGTTAAAGAAATTTGCAATAACTAAACCAGCTCTTCAGGATATTCTCAGACCTATCCTCCATAACGAACAACACAATCCTCCACCACCAAAGTAAACTCACTTAGAAACTTTTGATCAAATTCTGACTTCCATAGTGGTGAAAGGATTAAAAATGTCCACTGGACTTTCAAAAAACGCAATACCCAAAACTCTGTCTGGTTTATCATTACTCTCAATTAATGTGAATGGCTTAAATTGCCCTCTAAAGACACACAGGTTGGATGACTGAATATAAAAACTCAGGCCAGACATCTGATGCATTCAGGAATCTCACCTTACCTTAAAAGATAAACATAGACTCAGGGTGAAGGGATGGTTATCTATAATTGAGGCAAATGGAAATCAGAAAAAAGCAGGTGTTGCAATTTTATTCACAGATACAATAGGCTTTAAACCAATCAAATTAGAAAAGGCAATGATGGTCACATATTATTTGTTAAGGGCAACCCTCAACATGATGAGATTTCAACTATCAACATTTATGCACCCAACCAGAATGTGCCTCAATTTATAAAAGAAACTCTAACTGACATGAGTAACTTGATTTCCCCTAGCACCATAATTGTTGGAAACTTTAACCCTCCTCTGGCAGTGTTGGATAGATCCTCAAAAAAGAAGCTAAGCAAAGAAATTTTAGAATTAAACTTAACCATTCAAAATTTGCATCTAATAGACAGCTATAGAACATTTTATCCTAACAAAACTGAATACACATTCTTCTCATGAGCCCATGGATCATCCTCCAAAAATTGATCACACATTAGGTCACAAGTCTAACCTCAGGAAATTTAAAGAATAGAAATCATTCCTTGTATTATCTCGGACCATCATGGAATAAAAGTTGAACTCAATAACAACAGGAATCTCCACACGCATACAAAAATATGGAAACTAAATAACCTCATGCTCAATGATAACTAGGTCATAGACAAGATTAAAAAGGAAATCACCAAATTTTTGGAACAAAACAATAATGAAGAAATGAACTATCAGAACCTCTGGGATACAGCAAAAGCAGTCCTAAGAGGAAAATTTATAGTGTTATAAGCCTTCCTCAAGAGAACAAAAAGAAAGGAAGTCAATAACTTAATGGGACATCTCAAGCAACTGAAAAAGGAAGAACTTTTCAACCCAGAATCCAGCAGAAGAAAAGAAATAACTAAAATTAGAGAAGAACTAAATGAAATTGAAAACAATGGAATCATACAACAGATCAAGCAATCAAACAGTTGGTTTTTTGAAAAGGTCAATAAAAGAGATAAACTTTTGGCTAACCTAACCAGAAATAGAAGAGTAAAATCTCTAATTTTATCAATCAGAAATGATAAAGGCCAAATAACAATAGACTCCTCAGAAATTTAATAAATTCTTAATGAATACTAAATCAAACTCTACTCTCAGAAGTATGAAAATCTGAAGGAAATAGATCAATACTTGGAGACATGCCACCCTCCTAGACTTAGCCAGAAAGAAGTGGAAATGTTGAACAAGCCTATAACAAACTCTAAAATAGCATCAACTATAAGAAATCTCCCCAAGAAGAAAATACTAGGACCAGATGGCTTCACATCAGAATTCTACCAAACCTTTAAAGAGGAACTAGTACCTATATTACTTAATCTTTTCAAAAACATAGAAAAAGAGGAATACTTCCCAACTCATTCTATGAAGCAAATATCACCCTGATACCCAAACCAGGAAAAGATCCAACAAGAAAAGAAAATTATAGAATTATAGACCAATATCTCTAGTGAATATTGATGCAAAAATATTCAATAAAATCCTAGCAAACAGAATCCAACAACACATCAAACAAATTACACACCACGACTTAGCAAAGTATCTCAGGTGGGTTTCATCCCAGGGTCCAAAGGATGGTTCAATATATGTAAATCCATAAATATAATACATCACATAAACAAATTAAAAAACAAAGACCATATGATTCTCTCAATTGATGCAGAAAAAGCTTTGAGCTTCATGAGTCTTCATGAGGAAGACATCCCGGGCAATTGAAGCAACATCAAAAATACATTACTAGGATCTGATCAAAGTAAAAAGCTTCTGTACTGCCAAGAACATGCTAAGTAAAGCAAATAGACAGCCCTCAGAATGGGAGAGAATTTTTACAATTTATACTACCAACAAAGGTCTAATAAGCAGAATCCAAAGAGAACTCAAACTTATTACTAAGAAAAAAACAAGTGATCCTATTTTAGTGTCCCTGTTCAGAGACATGAACAGAAGCTTCTCTGAAGAAGACAGGCGCATGGCCTACAGACACATGAAAAAATGCTCATCATCTTTAATCATCAGAGAAATGCAAACCAAAACTACTCTGAGATACCATCTAACTCCAGTAAGAGTAGTCCACATCACAAAATCAAAAAACTACAGATGTTGGCATGGATGTGGAGAAAAGGGAACACTTCTGCACTGCTGGTGGGAATGCAAGCTAGTACATTCCTTTCGGAAGGAAGCTTGGAGAACACTCAGGGATCTAAATGTAGACCTGCCGTCAATCCTGCAATTCCTCTTCTAGGTGTATATCCAAAGGACCAAAAATCATTTGGCAATAAAAATATTTGCACCAGATTGTTCATTGCAGCTCAATTCATAATTGCCAAGTCATGGAAGAAGCCCAAGTGCCCATCAACCCATGAATGGATTAATAAATTGTGGTATATGTATATGACTGAATACTATGCAGCAATAAAAAAAAAAAAATGGAGACTTTACCTCTTTTATGCTTACATGGATGGAGCTGAAAAATATTCTTCTTAGCAAAGTATCTCAGGAATGGAAAAAAATATATCTGATATACTCAATACTACTGTGAAACCAATTTATAATAACTCACACTTGCATATGAAAAATGAAACACAACTTTAGCCTAGGATGAAGGAGGAAATGGGAGGGAGAAGAAATAGAAGGAGGAAAAGGGGTGTGGGAGGGTTATTAGGAGATAGTAGGGGGACCACAACTATGGAGCACCTTGCAAGTACAAGTTGGATCTATCATGTGTAGAACACAAATGTCCTAATGCTATAATTGGGTAAATGAGGTAAAAGCTATGTTGATTAGTATGATGTAAGCACTACAATTTGTACAAATAATCAACACACTGAAGTTGGCATAAATGTATTTATGATCTATGTATAAAAGACTTAATAAAAAAAAGACTTGGAAATAAATTAGATATTGTAGATAATGTATATTAACTTTTCTTCATTTTATTTGGTGAATTACATACGAGAATTTTAGACAATAATATTTTAATTATTTTTTAATTCCTAGCCTATTAAAATTAATTTTGTACATAGTGCACATTAAATAATATAATAAGAATGAAGTTTATCTCCTAAATAATTTTACTTTTTAAAGTTTAATTTAGGTTTTGATGGTTTATGGCATCATGGAATTTTACTAACCAAAAATAATATAACAAGTACTTAGAATTAGTCTGAGAAGTCAAATATTCATTGAGACAATAAATATTACAAAACTTAGAAAATGTTTTAAATGTCAATTTATCCATATCTAAAATTGTATGTTTTGTGTAAGTTCTAGATATTTGGATTTCTGATAGTTTTGTCATAGTCTCCATAGACAATGAGATCATGAATTCACTAAAACTTAGAGAAAATATTTTTTAGGTTAGCTATACTCATCCCCTGCAACTAATGTAAGTTTAGTGACACATATCACAAAAAGAACAGCAATTAAAAAACTACATGGTTTTCTTTTGAAATAATTGTTATGGATCTCAAATATGAAGAAAAAGTTGATATTCATTTTGAATAACTTGGAAACTATACTTTCTCTAGTGGCATTACTCTGTGTAATACCCATTGGGATAACACATAAGATTCATTATACATAATAATCCAATATAGAAAGTATTTTATTTTCTTTTATACCATAATTGAATTCCTACATCTTCATCCCACTCATTTACATGGAAATAGTAACATATCACAAAGAAACAGAAGAAATTACTTTATTTAGATTTCTCCTCATCAGTGTTCTAACGATCTATTATACATTAATTAATATTATTTTTTCTCCAATATTGAATGACTTGCTGATTTTTTGCAATTATTTTGATATTCTATTTGAAAAATTAAAAACTACCTTTTGATTAAAATAAAGAAGAGCTAGTGCTGGTATTAAAATTTCCAAAATTACACATGAACATTCACAACTATTTTTGGCAACATTGTCAAAATGTTCTTTTTATTATATATACTCAGTTTATATTCACAGTACATTATTTAATTGAGAAAATAATGTACAGGCAGTGAAAGTGAATGCATATTATAATGGTTTCATTGAAAATACATCTATAAATTTCTATGTGGTATATTTTAAGTCCATAGCTGATTTTATACATAATATATGTTCTTTATGAATAGCATAAGGCAATAAGGAATGGATAATTCTATATGTATTAAACATATGAAAAGATATCATAACTGTGACATTGACACTCACAGAAAATAGAATATTTTTGAAATATAGCCTTAGTGTTCATGAGCAATGAGTTGACATTGTTATTAAAGTATTCATTTTCTTAAATGATGAACAACTCTCAATAAACTTCATAATAAAACAAATTACATTTTGTCATTTTTAATTTATGTTGAAATTCAATTATAGAAGACTTACTGCTTATTAAAGTGTTGCAAAAGTACTTTATGATTACATGGAAAATAAGTTAGGTATATGCTCAATCACTTAAACATAGTTACACAAAATGAATACAATGCAGATGTGGGGATAGCTTTTCACTTGAGGGGAATTTCATGCACATTGTAGTGGGAATAAATGTCTTCCACATCCTTAGCATACTTAGATGACATGGTCATCATTATAACAAACAATTTCATCACTAATTTCCAATATGATAATTAGGAGAGAGTAACCACTGCATCTTTGAAAACTAATGCTACAAATTCTAGTAATACTACAGTCATTTATTTTTGTTGATCCATTTTTGGCAAAATTGTACTTTTTCAATTTAAATTTCTTATGTTAGATTTTACTCTGCACTTTGGTGTCAAATTTTTATTCTGTTTTAAAATCTTAGCAAGTAATCTTATGAAAAAAGTCCTTTTAAATTAAAAAGAAAATAATTTTGCTCTCTAGTGCTTAGCACTGGCAATTGATTTACATAATTCTGTACCCCATGGAAAGTATAAAATCAAGTACTTTTCTGTTTTAAGTGACGTATTCTTTTTTTTTTTTGGTATAATAAATTCAATGATCCAATTACTGATTTGATTCAACATCTGAAAATCAAATAATATGTAATCCAAAAAAGAAAGTTCGTATGATCATATTAATAGAGGCAGAGAAAGAATTTGACAAAAGTTAACACCCATTTATATATTTATAAAGATTTTAGAAAAGTAGGAGACTAATTTGGCAAAAATGTGGAGCAAAAGAAAAATTCAAACAATGACAAAATGTTTGAACCCATGAGTTTAAGATTGCTATGAGCTAGACTGCTGCATTTGTACTGTTGCCTGGGCAACAAAGTGAGATCCTGTCTGGAAATAAATAAATAAATAAGCATTTAAAGTTCAAAAGCTCAAATTTATACTAAGATCTTTTGGGATCTCCTGATAAAGAACTCCTAAAACTAAGGTCCAAAAGACAACTCAGTACAAAATGAACTAAAGAGTTGAATAGACACTTTACAAAGGAAAACATATACATGGCTAATAAGGAAATTAAAAAGTGCTTAATATCGTTAATCATTATTAAAATTCAAACAGCAATATAGCACTACACACTCCCTAGAATGGTTCAAATAAAAAATGACTGACAACCAAACTTTGGTGAGGATGTGAAATAATTCATACTTTGTTAGTGGGAGTAAGAAATATTGGGAAAATAGCGTAGTTGGGCAATATCTAATATAAACACACATTTATCAAAAAACAAACAACACAAACAATGATGAAAGTGTAAAAGGATATAAGCTTTCGGCAAGGGTCTGAAAGTTTATTTAAAAAAAAAAAAAAAACTGGGGCAGGCTCAAAACTGCAGGGGTGGCATGTGAGATTGAGAACTCGCTTTTGAATTTGTAAGGGGCTGGAAATAGGTGGAGAGTTTTCAGGCAGCCTTTTTGCTAGTCTTCTCCCCTGGCTTGTGGTGGGATTTTTTCCTGCTACATCTGTGGTAGTTCTGGGATCTGCCATCTTTTGTTAATTGTTGGAGGGTCCTTTGGTCTTTATGAGATTTCACAAATCTGATATGATGCTGTGAGGATTAAAAGCCACTTCAACATCAAAGAATAAGGCCAAATAAGATTAAAGGGAAGGAGGAACAGAGAGAAATAAATAGGGGAAAAAATAAGGAAATAACCACACAAGAGAAGGAATTAAAAAAATAACATTAGTAACACGAAGAACAAGAACATACCAAGTCCCACAAAGGATCACAATGCAGCTACCACAGAAGATCCCAACAATACAGAAATCATGGAAATGACAGAAATGGAATTCAGATTATGGATGGCAAAAATGGTGAAGGAAATTGAAGGGAAAATGGAAAACCACCAACAGGAAATCCAAAAATTATATGCCAAATACCCTTTCTTAATGGCATCTGTAATGGTAAATTGTTTCCAGAAAGTTTTCAATTTACTTTGCCCACATCCATCAGAAGAATCACTGTGTTTAGCATCTATAGACTTATGAAATATATTTTTTAAAAATAAATTACTTGAAGGGCAATTACAATTTTATCCATGGGCTATAGACTGCATGTTGTATCAACAGGCATAAAAGCTACTTTAATCTTCTTGTACATTTACAACAGAGCTCTTAGGTGACTAGGCACATTATCAATAAATAGTAAATTTTTGAAAGGAATGTTTTTTTGAGTAGTAGTTGTCAAAAACCGACTTAAATATTTAGTAAATTATCCTGTAAATGGATGTGTTGTCACCAGGCTTTGTTTGATGTTTGCATTTATAGAGCACAGGTGGAGTGCATTTTGCCTAATTGTTAAGTCCCTAGAATTTTGGGAAAAGGAAATGAGTTGGCTTCAACTTACAGGCAATAGCCACATTAGCCACTATTAAGAGAGTCAGGCTTTGAAGCTTTGAATCCAGGGGTTGATGTTTCCTCTCTAGCTCTAGCTACAAAAGTCGTGGATGGCCTGTTCCAACAGAAGGCTGTTGAAATCTGTTGCTTGGTATAGCCACCTTCACGATTCTCTAACCTAGATCTTCTAGACAACTTGCTGAAGCTTCTGCATAAACACTTGAAGCTTAACCTTGTACGTTTTTGTTGTAGAGATGATTCATTTTCTTAAACCACATGAACTAACCTCTGTTATCTTCAAATTTTTCTTCTTCTCCTCTCTCATCCTTCACAGAATTCTTTGACCCTGGCTCTGGGTTAGGTCTTAAGATAATATCGTGCCTAATCTGCCCTTCTTGCTAGACCACTACAACTTTCTCTATATCAACAATAAGGCAGTTTCACTTTCTTATTATCATTTGTGTGTTCCCTGGAGTAGTCATTCTAATTCCCTTCAAGAACTTTTCTTTTGCATTCACAACCTGGCCATCTATTTTATGTACCAGACCTAGCTTTTGGCCTATCTCAGTTTTTGATGTGTCTTCCTCACTAAGCTTACTATTTCTAGCTTTTGATTTAAAATGAGAGATGTGTGTTTCTTCCCTTGACTTAGTGATCATTGTTGTACTAATTTCAATATTTTTTGTCTTAGGAAATAGGGAGGCCTGGGGAAAGGAAGATAACTGCAGCAATCACAGTTTGGAGGAGCAGTCCAAATACAGGCAACACTTATTAGTTAAGTTTGCTATCTTATATAGGCATGGTTTGTGGTGTCCCAAATCAATTGCAATAATAACATCAAGGATGACCGATCACAGATCACCATAACAAATGTAACAATAATAAAATTTTTTGAAATATTGAGAGTATTGCTAGAAGAGTATATTGTCCAGTGCAAAGTGTTCTGCCATTTGATAATGATTGATATCTTTAATTTAATGGTATGCATTAATGCAAGCCTGCAAAATGGCACAGGGAGGTGATGCTGTGTGAACAACAGGTTAAAAAAATAACTATAATACAAAGAGAAGAAGATATAAAGAGAAAGACCCCATTTTCCCATATTTTTGTTTGTACTCATTGAAATTGAAATGGTTGCAGCCATCTTAAACTCAGAGACCCTAATCTGAGGACAAAAGCTGTTGGGGATCAGTCTTGATACGGAGTGGGTTTACTTCCTAATGGCCTGGTGGTGCAAGGAGACAAGAAAATTATTAGTAGGAGTTACAGAATATTAATACAGAGAAATAACAGACACAGACAAAGAGATGGTTTTAAGAGCAACAGGGCTCGGAAGGTGGCACACACTTCTTTGTGAGGCTTCCTGTATGCTGCGCCCAGTGTCAGGCTAGCTCTGTTTATTTCAGACATCAGGGTTACGGTCATAAATCTCATGACAGCAAGGCAAACAATCCCGTCAAGGTTCTTGCTGTGCTTTCTTTTCTACTAACTAAACTAACCCTACAGCTGATTATGTTCATTGCATGGATTTACTTGTTACTCTTTATTCCTTCAAAGTATTAGGGTTTTGACCCGCTTCCGGCTGGCGCTCACTTCTCTGGCCTCCACGGGTTCGCGGTCGTCCAGCCCCGGCGTAGTCCCGGGCACTTGCCTGGGAGGGGGTGGCCGGAGGCCGGGCGTTGGTGGTGGGCGCAGGCGGAATCGGCTGCGAACTCCTCAAGAACCTGGTGCTCACGGGTTTCGCCAACATCGATCTGTTCTGATTATGGATGCTGAAGACAGTGACATTGCTCAGACATCTCCAAGTTGCCAAAGAAAGTGAACTGCAGTTTTACCCGAAAGCTAATATCTTTGCCCACCATGACAGCGTCATGAACCCGGACTATAATGTGGAATTTTTTAGACAGTTTATATTGGTTATGAATGCTTTAGATAACTGAGCTGCCCGAAATCATGTTAATAGGATGTGTCCGGCAGCCGATGTCCCTCTTACTGAGAGTAGAACTGCTGGTTACCTTGGACAAGTAACTACTGTCAAAAAGGGTGTGACTGAGTGTTATGAATGTCATCCTAAGCCAACCCAGAGGACATTTCTTGGCTGTACAATTCATAACACACCTTCAGAACCTATTCATTGCATTGTTTGGGCAAAGTATTTGTTCAACCAGCTGTTGGGTGCAGAAGGTGCTGATCAAGAAATATCCCCTGACAGAGCTGACCCTGAAGCTGCCTGAGAGCCAACAGAAGCTGAAGCCAGAGCCAGAGCCTCTAATGAAGACGCTGACATTAAATGTATTTCCACTAGGGAATGGGCCAAATCAACTGGATATGATCCAATTAAACTTTTTACCAAGCTTTTTAAAGATGATATCAGATATCTATTGACAATGGACAAATTATGGCGGGAAAGGAAATCTCCAGTTCCATGGGACTGGGCTGAAGTACAAAGTCAAGGAGAAGAAACCAATGCATCAGATCAACAAAATGAATTTCAGTTAGGCCGAAAGACCAGCAGTAAAGAGCTATGCAAGTTTTTTTTCAAAGAGCACTGAGACATTGAGAGTCATTTAGCAGAAAAGGGGGACGGAGCTGAGCTCACATGGGACAAGGATGACCCATCTGCAATGGATTTTGTCACCTTGGCTGCAAACCTCAGGATGCATATTTTCAGTATGAATATGAAGAGAAGATTTGATATAAAATCAATGGCAGGAAACATCATTCCTGCTATCACTGCTACTAATGCAGTGATTGCTGGGTTGATAGTCTTGGAAGGGTTGAAGATTTTATCAGGAAAAATAGAGCAGTGTAGAACAATTTTTTTGAATAAACAACCAAATCCAAGAAAGAAGCTCCTTGTGCCTTGTGCACTGGATCCTCCCAAACCCACCTGTTACATCTGTGTTGGTAAGCCAGAAGTGACTGTGCGGCTGAATGTCCATAAAGTGACTGTCCTCATCTTACAGGATAAGATAGTGAGAGAAAAATTTTCTATGGTAGCACCAGATGTCCAAACTGAAGATGGGAAAGGAACAATCCTAATATCCTCAGAAGAGGGAGAGACGGACGCTAATAATCACAAGAAGTTGTCAGAATTTGGGATTAGAAATGGCAGCTGGCTTCAAGAAGACGACTTCCTTCAGGACTACACTTTACTGATCAACATCTTTCATAGTGAATATCTAGGAAAGGATGTTGAATTTGAAGTTGTTGGTGATGCCCCCAGAAAAAGTAAGGCCTAAACAAGCTGAAGGTGCTGCTAAAAGCATAACCAATGGCAGTGATGATGGAGCCCAGCCCTCCACCTCCATGGCACAAGAGCAAGATGACATGCTTATAGTTGATTCTGATGAAGAAGGTTCTTCAAATAATGCTGACATCAGTGAAGAGGAGAGAAGTGGTAAGAGGAAATTGGATGAGAAAGAGAATGTCAGTGCAAAGAGGTCACGTGTAGAACAGACGGAAGAGCTTGATGATGTCATAGCATTAGACTGAACAGCCGTGTCTCTTGACAGACCCTCTTCACTACATTCCTTCATCTGGGCAGAACCAGATTATTCGTTATGTCCTTTGTTCCAAAGGGAAAAAATTGACATCGGTAACTTTTGAAAATGATCGTGCTCCCTTTGAAAGCATTCATTTTGCTAAACTGTTAGATACATTGCAGTATGCTGTATTAAAGTAGGAATAGAGTTTTAAAACCTTTTGAACAAAGTGTGTGCATAACCAGTCATGAGATAAAACACCACAATGCATGTTGCCTTTTTAATGTAAACACCCTTAGGTATCATTTAATAGTTTCAAGTTATTGTGGTTTAGTAAAGTTGATACTTGGTTATAAATATTATGCCTTTATTTTTGGC
>CAUYPK010156437.1:0-50720 GCA_963574355.1 Loris lydekkerianus
GCTCCATCTCGTCCTTGCGTGTTTTGTGTTGTTTTACTCTGAATTAATATTTGGCGTCCTCGGTGGGGGGGGGCGGGGCCGCGTTGGGGTGGGGGTGGGGGGGGGGGGGGGGGGGGGGGCCCGGGGAGGGTTAAGGAATACCAAGTTTCAATTCTGCAAGATAAATAGCATAGTGCCTATAGCTAACAAGACTCTGTAATTAAACTTTTCTAAGAGGCAGTTCTTAGGCTAAGTGTCCCCCTCTCTTTCACACACACACATGAACATATGAGGGCAGGAAGAGGGAACTTCGGAAGGTGATGGATGTGTCCACGGCCTCGAGGGGGGCGATGGTTTCATAGGTGTACACTTATCCCCAAACTGACAACAGTTGTATAAATAAGGACAGCTTTTTACAAGTGAATCATACCTCTGTAAAGTGATTTTTTTAAAAAAATGACTTACAAAAATCATTTTGGAAGAAAAAAGTTATTTACCTAATGTACTCTGCACACCTGCCCAACTATCTCCATCAACAGGTAAGGGTCACAAGGTCACGAACACGGCAGAGGCAGAGCTGGGCTCACGTCCGCCTCTCCTCCTCTAACCTGCTCTGAATACTTTGCACCTGCTCCCACAGATCACACTCTGCCTTGTACGAGGCAGGGTGGCCCCTCCGCTGCTCCGGGTGCCTTCCAGAGCTTGTGTTGTCCATCAGTGCAGCCTTGCTGGGCCCAGCGGGGCCCCTCACCACTCCCTGCAGCAACTCAGGCCAAATTCTGGTATCTCTTGAGTATACTCCAGAGGCTTACACCCAAACCTCGCCTCTAACTCACTCTCTCCTATCAGAACTGCTTCCCCTCCCAAACAATCACCACTTGGTCATGGCAATTTGGCTACGGATTCATAATTGTACAAGGCATTAGTTATCAGCATTAAACCAGGAATTATCAACACAGGGGTTTTGCATCTTCTTTGCTGTCTGCAGGAGAGGAGGAAAAGACAGGGAGCAAACATCTTCATGTGGTTGGACTTGGTGGTGAGCAATGCTGCCTCTCCCAGCTCTGTTCTGGGGCTTGAGCAACATACACATCTGCCCACCACCAAGCCTCTTGTTGTCTAGGGCTTGCATAGAGCCTGGAGAGGACACTTGGAAGGATAAGGGCAGGCATAAGCCAAGAAGCCAGCAACCAACCTCAGGCACTCAGAATCTTCTAGAATCTTCTAAAGTCCCCAAAGCCTACATGCTCCCCTATAGAAGGATTTCTCACCCTTGGAACTATTGGCATTTGGGGCCAGATAATTCTTTGCTGTGGGATAGAGTTGGGTTCACATAAGCCCTTGTTCCTCCCACCAATCCTGCCTGCTCTTAAGTATTTTGCACTTTCGGCCACAAGTCATTCTGCCTTGTATATCCTCTGCTGTCCCAAGATTTATGGGCTATTTGGCAGCATCGCTGGCCCCGGCCCCACCAGTCATGACAACGAAGGATGTATCTAGACGTCACCTAATGTTCCAAGCTCCCAGACCACCCCTGCTCTACAGGGCGCAGCACATGGTGGCCATGCCAAAATGTAGGCCTGGTGTTTTCAGATCTTCCATCTTCCTCTATCTGGATTTGTATGTGATATGTCTCAATTTTTTAATTGTGGCAACTAATTAAATTTTTTTTATGCTGTGAAAGCCAAAAAACATGTGTGCAGATCGCTAGCCACGGCCTCCACCAAGCCCGCCGCTCAGTCCAGATGGAAAATGAGTAAGGACATAACCCACTTGTCAGCGTGCGAGCCCCTGAGCTCCCTAAAGACCAAATCCGACCCCACAGCTCTGGGAAGGAGCCCTGGGATGTGATGCTCATACAACAAAGACAGAGACACACAGGAATTTATGCTGAGTTGTCTTGTCACAGCGTCACCTGCCAAACAGCTACGCCCTCTCCCAGGAACACTGGCTGACGTACCCTTCTAGGGGGTTCGTAAGTACTCACCCCCACTTGGCTTCTTCTCCCCAAAATATAATCACCCCCCTGCTCACATTCCTGAAGCACAGGCCCTAAGCCTGCTCTGCTCTGTGAAGCAAATACTTGTGAACCACCCGCCTATAAAACCAGCGGCCTCTGGGCGCTGGTGAATCTTTCAGTGCCAACATTTCCCCAGAAGACTGGCATCCCTATCTTCTAGCCCCTAGTTAAAGAACTTGATCTGAGCAAGTTTCCTTTACTTCCAGCGAAAATCTGGGTTACTAGGGGGAGGGCAGTAGAGAATCTAATAAATCTTAGAATATAGTTCTTGGCTAAAGGGGAAAAAAAAAAAAACACCTACTTACTGGTGTCATGAAACAACTTTCCAGCTCTCTCTGAAGAGAGCCGGGTTCAGAAGTTACTATTGTATTCAAGCTGTATTAAATCAAGCTGTGAGAAGCACCGGGGTTATGCTTTTAAAGAATGCCCTGAGCCAATTCTATGTTTAAAGGGAAAAGGAAAAAGTTTCCAAGGCTTCCATAAATTCCGAGGAGAGGAAGTTTCAAACTTGGGTGTTCACAGTCCATGGCCCCCACATGGAAACAGCTTGGTTTCATGTATTTGGTTTTACTGTTCAAACTTTAGGGTCTTTTAACTTTTTATTTTTACAGGGCTCAGAAGAAAAGGGAGAGGGAGCCATTTGCTCACCACATGCCAAAGAAAACCCCAGCACCTCCCTCAGAGGGCCTCTGCCTGAGACGACAGTGAGGCATGGCGTGGGGAGGGGACCCCCGGCTCCTGGCACACCCCAGGCCCAGCTCCTCCTGGCCGCTGGAGGCCAGGACTGCAAGGCCAGCTGCTAATTAACTCGAGGAGATCAATTCAGGCCAGAGCTCTTGCAAGAAGAGCACGCGGACCGTCATTCAGCTGTGGCTGAGCTTCAGCCACCGGCAACAGGAGGAACAAAATGGAGAGTTTCCAAAAACAAGACAAGCCCCAGCCAAGACCCAAGGAATCCTAAATTTAGTCCCTGGGGAAGACGGCTGTGTCTGCTCAGCCAGGGCACCAGTGAGACCCAGCATCCCTTGGAAATGTCAACCAAAGCAAACAGGCCCTCCCAGACACCTCTGCCCTACAGCCTGTCTTCAAGATCACCCTCGGTCGGGAGGGGGGACAAGGACCTGGGTTTCCAGTCCCCACCCCCACCTCTCCAGGTGCTGCCCATCCAGGAGGTGGTCAAGGCAAGGGAGGTACATGCACCTGACAGGTGAGGACAGCGTCTCCCAAGAGGCAGGGGTGAGGCAGAATGGGCACAGCTAGTCCTGAGAGTGAATCCAGTACGAAGTCCTGCTGCTCAACACCCATGTGACTCAGAAGAGGGCACTTTCTCACTTGGAGCCCCAGTTTTACCATCTGCAAAATGGGATGAGAATGCCTACTTCAAAAACTCCTGAAAAGACATAAATGGAATTTTAAAATATGTGTGTATATACACGGATTAGTCACTCACACATGTATGTGCTCAGACATAGATGCATGTGTGTTAAAAAGAGACGGCCGCACCCCACACATATATAGTCACCAGCTGTTGTTTGTGGCGTCTCAGCACCTTCCCCCATTTCCCATAGTAACAACACCCTGACAGTCCTCCCCTCCCCTCCCTGCCCCTGTGACTGGAGCCAGCCTGGCCTGCTCCCCAAGAGTTCCCAGATACCAACTGAATCAGAACCACCAGGAATTAAACCCAGGTTATTTCTTGAATTTCTCCAAGTTATTCTCACACACAAGAGGAAGCTATAGGAACAGCTGAGAAACTCAGAATGCTCACGGGCTGTGCGCTCCCCACCCCCACCCCAGCAAGCTGCACGCGCAAAGGGTCTCAGGTTCCCAAAGGCTGTCAAGACAGAACCCCCTCCCAGCCCTGAGCTCAGATGCACAGTCCATAGGGTAGGGGGGAGGTCCTGAGGGACAGGGACCAGGCAGAGCTCTGAGCTGACCCCTGCAGTACCCGGTGTCACTCTGCATGGCAGGTCAAGGGGATGAGGAAGAGCTCTAGACCGAAGCCTGCCTGAATCTGTTGGGGTCAAAGGGCAGGGAATGTCCACCTTCCCCAGGGACACCTTCTGCATAAGGAGGTCTCCACAGCAACCCTCCAGCCAGAATCACTGACCTCCCTTGGGACTAGACAGGGGCAGAAAGACCCCAGAAAGATGGGTGGGGTCTGGGTGGTACTAGAAGATAGACCTTTCCATGGCAGGGAAGAGATGTCCAGAAAGGACTTTTCCTTGTTGGAGGGAACGATAATTAGTCATAATAAGAGCAGCTTTACTGAGCTCTTCATCTATTCCAGGCAACAGAGGTCCACATGCAACATCTTACCAAATTCACACACCCCGAGGGGGAAGCAGGCTCAGCTGCTAGTCCCATTCTACAGATGGGGAGATTGAGGCCTTAGAGAGATTAGGATATCACCTGAGGTTGCACAATTGCTAGGTAATAGCCCCAGAATACTTTTCTACTTTTCTTCTGTTTTCAATATTCTCTGGGTTCTACAGAGACTGGCTATGAATCCGTCTCTGTCAGTACCAGAGACACACTCAGGCCCCACAGCTGTGTTATGTCTAAGCTGGTTAATAAGAGGAACCCCAGGGTTCCACATTCAGGGGTAGGCTAGTTGGTGCACAGAGGATTTCTGTTTCTAGGAAGAGAAATCCTTCCCTCACTGATGCTCACATACCTGTTTCTAGGAACAGGTGGGACCCAGCCTGCCTGCCAGCCCCTCAATAAACATGCGAGGGCTAACTGCAAAAATATCCACAATGGAAGCAACATGGAAATGCCTTACTCCGGCTACCTGCCCCCAATATTACAGGCAGAACAACTGAAGCCCAGAGAAGGAGAGGAGCTTGCCCAAAGCATACAGCAAAGCAGTTTCACTCTCCAAGTACTAACGGATGCCACTACCTGTCAGGCACCGTGCTAGACTATGGAGCGGCCTGTTCCCTTGGAAGTGAGCAGTAACTCAACTGTCACAGGAACAAATTGCTAATGACCAATAGTGATGAGCACCCCCAAGGACGTGGCAGGAGTGTGACACACAGCTTGGAAGGAAATTGGTTCTGAGTGAGGCCTCAGCTGAGTCCTGAGGTGAGCGGGGAGAACCAGGGGAAGAGTCCTGGGAAGCGGCTTAGGCAGCAGGAACAGCATGTGCAAAGGCCCTGAGGTGGGAGTATGAGGGGTGGCCGGGACAGAACCAATGAGGGGAATGGCAGTCAGGGATGAGAGGCAGGAAAGGGGCAGATCATGTTCGGTCTGCAGAAGAGGGGAAGGAACTGCCACATTCCTTTGAGGGTCATGCAAAGTCACAGGAGAGGTTCAAGCAGAAGGATGTGATCTCATCAGGCACTGTAAAATCAGCCTGGCTGAAATATGGAAGACAAAGACAGAGGCTTCCAGGGTCCTCCACATGCAATAGAACGGTGGCTTAGGACGAGACAAGGACCATGCCAAACACTGGATGAATCTGAGATCCATGTAGTCACAGGACTGACAGACAGCATCCGTCTGTCCGCTCTTTAGCAGAGGGAGCAGGGGTTAGGATGACCCACGGTCCTGGCCAGAAGTGAATGAGTAGAGCAAGGCAGTTTGGACAAGCAGTGTCAGGTATGTGAGCATCAGTGAGGGAAGGAACGAGGCAGAGGCACCCAGGTCATCAGACTGCTCGAACTCCCCAGGCCCCACCCATCCCCCAACCTGCCCTGGCTGCGTGCCGACCTGCCTCTCCCCATGGGAGGAAGAGCCTGGCCTCTGTCTCCAAAGAGGGAGTCTGGGTTTGATCGTGGAAGGCTACTGCCAGCAGTCCTCAGGCCGGAGCTCATGTCACTGGCAATTTCCAAGACCTTAAAAGGGACCTTTAATCCCATTGTCCATGTCGGGCAGCCAACGGGCAGCCCCTCCTTTCCCTTCCACATTCCCCTGTCCCTACCTCCCTCTGAAGTCAGCCCTAGGGAGCAGATGCCCAGCACTGCCCTGACAGGTGGACACTCGTTTACCCGGGGGGGAGGGGGTCCTGCTGTGAGCCCAGCGCCCAGCAACCTCAGAAACCTGCCAGTGCCTGCCACAGTGCTAGTATGGTTGGGGGGCTGCGTGGCTCTGCCACTGTCCAGGCACAGCCCGCAGAGCACAGATGCCACAGCTCTCTAGGCAGTACATGTCCCCAGACGGAGGAGCTGAGGCTAACAAATTCCAGGTGGGCAAGTCCTACCCTGTTCTGCTCCAAAGATCGAGCTTATTACAATACACGACGGAAAATGATGACTGTCCTGTGTCTTGCCTGCTTTCCCCGAGCAAGGTATGGAGCTAAGTGTCATCTACAAAATAGCCACAGGGGCTAAGAGTACCATTTTTACTCCTATTTTACAGATGAGGAAACACAAGTGCTCAGCCAAAGGTCACACAGCTAATAAGTGGCAGAGCAGCCTCTGATCAGGCCTGGCTGTTCTGCGGCTGGGGCAGTATATCTCATTTGGAGCCTATTTAGATGTTTATTTTTCCTAATCACCCCACTGGGAACTTTTAATGCCACAGGTATTCTATGTATCTGTATGTATTTGTTTATATACAATTCATACAAAAAAGAATTAGACTTTATTTTTGTCACCCCCAAAGCAATTTTTGCCTGCTTGGGGACAATGTCACCCTTACTAAAATGAAGTCTTGAGTTCAGAGCAGTGCTGACAGGAACAGAATACAAACTATTTATGTCATTTTAAATTTTCTAGTAGCCACATTAAAAAAAAAGTGAAATTAATTTTTAAAATGTTATTTAGGCCAATATATCCAAAATATTGACATTTTGAAATATTATTATTTATGTGAAAAAAATTAATTATTAATTGGAAATTTTACATTCTTTTTTGTCCCACACTAAGACTTGGAAATCCCTTGCGTACTCACAACCTCGACGAGCCGTCCTTCAAATGCTCAAAAGTTGCTGAGGCTAGAGGAGCCCGCTGGGCTCTAACCACTGTGCTAAAGCATCTTATCCTCACCAAAGGTCCTGGAAAGCAAGCTCTCAGGGACTCTGTCCATCCAAGGGACACTTCAGAGAGTCCCTTCCACCCCTAAACAGTGGGTTCTTCTTAACAGGCTCTTAAGACCACACTAAGAGCTGACAGGGAGCCACAGATGAAGAACTGGCCTCTGGCCTCCAGCAGCTTATAACCTAAGGAGGAGAAGGGGAGTGAAATATTTAATAAACCCCACTGCACGCCAGACGCTGAGGCTTCCCATCCATTATTTTTCTTCTTGTTTTTTGTTTGTTTGTTTTAAGAGACAAGGTCTTACTATGTCACCCAGGCTGACATGCAGTGGCCTAAGCATAGTTCACTGCAACTTCAGACTCCCAAGCTCAAGTGATCCTCCCATCCCAGTCTCTTGAGTAGCTGGGACTACCAGTGCACGCCACTGTATTCAGCTAAATTTTTTGGGGTTTTTGTAGAGACAGGGTCTTGCTATGTTACCCAAACTGGTCTCAAACTCCTTAGCTCAAGCCATCCTCCCACCTTGGTCTCCCAAAGTGATAGGACTACAACTGGGAACCACTGTCCAATCCCATTATCTTTTAATCCTCATACTCCCCCTAGGAAATGGGTTCTATTATTACTATCCCATTTATTGATGAGGACACTGAGGCTTGAGCCACTATCTTGCCCAGGCCTCACCTATGTGAATTGGCCAACCCAGGGCAAAATGGAGATGTGAATTGGCCAAGCCAGGGCAAAGCCATGTGAAGGCTTTTAAGAAGAAGGAAGGCAGCTTCAGGGAAGGCTTCAGAGCGGGAGTGTGACGAGGGGAAGAAGGAAGCAGAGTGCCAAGGATAAGAGGAGCATGTGTATGTTCAGGGAGTGCAGAAGTAATGGGTGGATTCCCAACGGACAGAACTGTACAAATAGAACCTCGGAGTGAGGAGAAAGAGGCAGGACTTTGGGGCAGTAAGATGCCTTAGCCCAAAAGCTCATGTGCTAGGCATGATGCAGGAAGAGTCCAAGTTCACTCACCTACTCATGGAAAAGCACCATTACCCAGCCCACACGCCACAATGCCAGTGGAATCTAACTTCCCAAAATATTTATCAGAAAACTCTGGGCATCAGACTCCATTCTGTAAACTTGGATGCCATTCCAAAGCTGAAACGATAGATCTCCCAGAGAACAAGATAAACTCTCCCTCGCATTCTAAATAATGAAAGGGAGGTGGGGAAGTGAAGGAAATAAATCAACCTTCTCCAGCCTCCCAACTTAAAAGGGGTTATGGTCAGAGGCAAGAAGGGGGCAAGGAAGCCGTGTCCTTATCAGGCACGCGGCCACTCCAGACACAAACAAAACTTCTGGCAGGCACCCCTCTTCCACATCAGGGCAGGGAGGAGAATCAAGTCTCAATCCGCAAGGTCAAACCCATACACCTTGAGCATAATCAAGCCAATATTTTTGTCCTGATTTCCAGGTGAGAACAGTCCCTGCCATGAACTGAGGTGCTGACTAGAGTTTAAGGAATGAGGCCCATAACCGTCCAACTTGGTAGGATGGCCCTGATTTCAAATCTCCCACCATGCCCGCCCACTGCACTCAAAGGCACAAGCCAAGGAAGTCTCAGGATGAGCTGGTTCAGGAATGTGGATGGGGTAAGGCCAGTCTCCCTGACTCCCGACAGTCATGGAGGACACCACGGACTGAGTCCAGTAAGTGCTGGACACGGATCATCTCACTTATCACTCAGGACAAGCCCAGGACGAAGCCAGAGTCACATGACTGGTGAATGGCAGAGCCAGCTCTGATCCAGACTTCCTGGATCCCCGCTGTGGCCCCACATGCTGGTGTACCACCCCCAGGCTCTTCCCCTCTCTGCCACGCTGCCCCTGTTGAAACCCAGTGCTGACCACCTCCCCTCCCTGCTCAGGACCTTAGGCTTCCTTCAGCACAAACTAAGCCCCAAATCCCCAGGAAGGGTTAAGAGCAGGTGGGTTGAAGCTCAGGCCCCCACCCTCACACACCCACGCCTCCCAGAGTCATCTCGTGTCACCCACTCCCACCATTGGAAATGTGGCCCAGCTTCTCAAACAGCCCATCCAAAAAGCGGGTTTTCTAGCATAATATTTTCCTCCCACAAAATGTGAGAATAAAGGGTTCTTTGCTTGTCTCCTGAAATAACTGGCTCTCACCATAAAGCAATCTTCTGCCCAGTAAAAATATTTCTGTAAAACTTGGTAACTCTATCTGCGGTTCCTTTTCTGAAAGTCAAAAATCTTGGAGAGTGAAATATGGCAGGGGCAGACTTCACGACAGGCTCATGAAGTCATGTCTACCCAAGACATTCCCTCCTTAATGCTGTGATTAATTTGCTGTTAACCACAAGGGCTTTGTGTCTTAATACACTCAAAGCAGAGCCCCAGTTCACATTTCTACCAGAACAATACCCACCACCTTGGACCTGGTGTCCAGCCAGGTGGGTAGCACAGCCATGGCTGGGCTCAGGGGATGGAAAGGACTCAGTTGAGATGCGGGAACTGCTTCAAAGGGCTCATAATACACAAAGGAGCTGTCACCTGTGGCCTTTCCTTGGCCAGGGAGGAGTGTCCCAAGATCAGAGTGTAAAAGCACTCACTACTAAAGGAACTAACTACTAACTCTGAGATACCTAGATAAGCCAGTGAAACCTCTCTCTAGGGCTCATGTTTTCCATCTGCAAATGCAGAATTACCATCTCAAGGGAACTCCTAAGTAGACCAATGAGATGTCCTCTCTGAACCACTTCACACACCCATCAGCAATCAAGCCCCCACTGGGTGCTGGTTTAGGTCCCAAAGAGATGGTGGTGAGCTTATTGGGAATCCTCCAGAACATATCAGCAGCTACAGAGGCCTTAAAGGACCACCAAGTATGTTTACAGAGTGCTTACTGCACACTAAGCCTTAAGTAGCCATGTGCTTCATTCATTTAGCCCTTGAGACAACTCCAAGGGGAGAACATTCAGTTCCTCATTTTACAGTAAGGAAATCAAGGCCCACCATTAACACCGCTCAGTATAAACCCAGGTCTGATGCCCAGGTCCAAAGCTCTGTGCCCCTTTTGAATTAGAAGAAGACCCACACCTTAAATAATGTGATGAGGTAGGGAAAAAAGCCATACGGTCTAAGACAAGAGTTCTAAATCTAGGGGCTCTGAATCTGATGGGTCCCCTGAAAAATGAAGTTAAGGATGTGGGACCATTTATCTGGGCAGAGTGACCATGAGATTCTGTGGATTCCCCAAAAAGCCTTGTTACTCACCCCCTGAGGGTTAAGAACCATTGACCTGTGATCACCATGGAGAGGCTAGGAGCTTGAAAGGAGGGCTGTGACCCATGTGGCCTGCACCGAGGAGCCGGCAAACCACCCAGGCTCTTCCACGATCCGATTGCGATGAGTAGTTGTCCCCAGTAGTCAGCTACTTAACCACCCTCCTCCCGAAAGCTGCATCCCTCCTAGGTTTTGTAGATACCAGGAGGAGTTTAAAACCTCTAGCTTCGCCAGAAAAATAAGAGAGCCACATCTGGGGCTGAAAGCAGGGTGCAAAGTGTATACTATGTACATGTGCAGGAGAGAAGTGCATGCCGCTGATTTAACACCCACTGTAACCAAATGGCCACAGATGATCCAAACCCCCACCAGGGTATCAGTGCGATGAATTATGGCCCATCCTTAGATGGGAAGCTTCGACAGCCATGAAGAACAATCAGGTTATGCCTCCTGATACAGAACGATTTCCAAGATACACTATGAAGTGGAAATAGCAAGGTGTGGAACCAGACGTGCAGCACGCAGCTGAAGTTCAAAGAAAGCATTTGAGGTCTAGATCACATTTGTATGGTTTCCACCTTAAACGAATTTCTCAATTAAACTACAAATACCAATGCTTCCCAGTCTGGCCAAGAGGGCTCTTCTACTGTCCAAGCTGGGATAAGCATGTACAAACCCAAAGCATGGCCCGAAGCATCTCAAGAAACCTGGGACCACAGACCCCTCTAAGGAGCGGAGCTGGCAGACGGAGGTGGGACCTCTGCCCACCCGTTAGTACTATCCTGGATTTTCTCATATTTCCCCCCACGTGCATGACTTAATAAGGGTGAAGACCCTTTATGAAGGGCAGAGGAGAAGCAGCAGAGGTTCTCCTCAAAGGCACAGAGCAGCAGGGCTCTGTGAACAGAGGTAAGGATTGGAGGGAGAGGCCCAGAAGACCCTGCCCGTCCACAGCTGCGTGCCCTCGGCCAAGCTGCCAGGTGAGCTGGGCCTCATCCACCTGCCAAATGTTCTTTGCGCATCTGCAATGTGCCAAGCGATGCAAAAGGCCCTGACATACAACAGTAAGTCGCTCAGAACCTGCCCCAGGGCCTCAGTTTCCCCATAGTCATAACATTGATCCTGAACAGGTTTCTATGGGGAGTCAATGCCAGACAGATCACCATGAGGAAGGCTTTGGAAACCATTAAGCCCTGGATGAACACTGGCTGGGGAATGTGAGCCCAGATTTCACATACCCCCCGCCCACAGAAGGCCACCACACTGAAGCTGAGGAAGCTGCGGAAAGAGTGTGGCTCCAGGTTGTGGGTGGATGGAGAAAGGCCCACCTCTCGGATTCCCCACAATCACCATCAACATCAGGGGCTGAGTAAATGGGCACGCGCTTGACATAGACGATCTCACTTAATCCTCATGACAAGCCCCGGCTGCCGCCTCCAGCCCAACAGAGTTTGCCTTCCAGTACCCTAGACCCCAGCCAAGGTAACATGTCCTCATCCAAGGACTCCAGAAGCAGCTGCCAAGTAGCATCTCTGGAGCTAAGAAGCCCCGATTTGTGGCATCAGGAGCAGGTGCTCTGATCCACACATCCAGAAGGAAGGCCTCGGTCATTCCCAACCATGACCCAACTATGACAGTGGCAGTGGCCAGAGGGGAGTATATCCCACCAAGATTGAACTAAGCTTCCAAGGAGTGCACTCTGGACAGGTTCCAAAGGGGCTGCACCAGTGCATCCCATGGAGGGAGCACCCTTCCTACCAGCACCTGCTGTAAATATCTCCTTCCACACTCCCCCGGGGATGGGGACAGCCCACCGTGCTGAGCCACAGGGCCTTCTCCCTCAGTCCAAAGCTGTGCTGTACACTGCTAGGGCCACTATCCTCAGGGGGCTATTTAAATTTATATTTAAATTCCCTCCAATAAGATAGAACTTAAAATTCAGTTCCTGAGTTGCGACAGCCACATTCCAAGTGCTCAATAGCACAGGTGGCTGGCGGGTACCATGCTGACAGTGCAGACACAACATTCCTACCATCAGAATGTCCTTCCAGAAGCACAGTCTAGAGGTCCTCTCACTATCTCCTCTTCCTTCCAGATCTACAAGGAGGTGACTGCCAGCCCTTTAAAGAGAGTCCAGATGTCAATCACTATCAGTAAAACTCTAAACCCACCTGCAGGTGTGAGTAGCCACAGCCCCAGGAAAGTGGGGAGAGGAGACAGAACCCCAACTGAGAGCTTGTCCCAAGGCAGGAATTGCGATGGCTCCTCTGCACGGCCCTCATTTGCTCCCACTACCCTACAGCCCTCCCCACCTCTCCTCCTTTCCCTCCCCTTTCCTTCAGGGCCCAGGTAGCCCTGCTATCTATCACCCACGAGGTCCAGGTGTGGGTGGTCCTCAGGCAACATCCTGGGTCATCCCAGCCCACACCCCCCTCCAGCTATCATCTTCCCTCTCCACCCCTTCCGGTGAAGCTTCTCCACACAGCCTTGTCTGCATAACTGTTTCATCACTCGTTCACTTTTAAAATGCATTGGGTTTTTGAAAAATACCCACAATAGTCATTTTTTTGTAAAAAGTCAAACTACGTAGAAATGTACAACATGTAAAGTGAAATTCTCTACTCCTCAGGGAAAGTCTCTGATGATGTTCCTTCCAGATCTTTCTCTATGCACCTGTGAATATACAGACACAGACCCAAGTAGGCTTTTGTGCACTGCAAGGAATGGAACCACAGATCCTGGTCTGCACTTGCTCTGCTGACTCAGAAGTGCTCAGGGCCTCTCTCCTGACAGTCCCTGCTCTGACCAGTAGGACAGAGCTCCTTGAAAGGGTTCCACCACTGTTAACTTGTCCACTAGTGATAGACATGTGAGTTGCCACCAATTTCTCATTCTTTCAAATAACGCAACCATGAATGTCCTTGAAAGCCTGTGCTCCTGCTCACAGCCATGTGTCCCAGTCCCTTCATGACCCGCCCAAGTGACCTTTGCTGTCACTTTATCAAGACAGCTCCTGCCAAACCCAGAAGTGGCCACCAGGATCCTAAACCCAACATGGACACCTCTCAGCCCTTTTTTAAAAACTCCTCCTCACAGAAGCTTTCCCTGCAGGAGAGCACGCCGATGGCAGACTACACTGATGGTGCCTAGTGAACCCCACCTGCTGCAGTCCCCACCCCTAAATCTGTCCTGAACCCATGACTTACGTTAAGGAAGAAAATGTACTGATGCTAATTCCAGGCCCAAACCTAAGAAGGCTTGGCAGTTTCCTGTTTTTTGTACTCATAGGGAAGCCAGCCATCAAGTAAATCTGATTACTCCAATACCACCATACTATGAGGAAGCCCAAGCTAACCACAAGGTGAGGCCACCTAGGTGCAAACTGAGGCCCCAGATACACCTCCCAGGTAGAGCTGCTACAGTCAGACCCCAGATATTTGAGCCATACCCCAGCTATGCCACAAGTAGCCACAGACAAGCTGCCCCTGCCAAGCTCTGTCCAAATTGCATACTCTCATCACATGACTACAGTACTATGTTTTAGACTTTTTTCTCATAGCAGTAGAAACAAGCATCTTCCTTTCTTTTGATACATTTCTGGGAAGAGAAAGCAAAGGCCAAGAGAGGTCACAACAGATACCCAACAGCTAAGGTGAGGCCGCCCATAGGCTCAGGACTTCCCACAGGGCCCTGTCCAGTCTCGGAAGATTCAGCCACCTTTTCCTCCCGAGATGCAGCTGCTGTTATCCAGGCTCAGGTGGGAGGCTGTGGGACCCCAGGAAGGACTCCTCGCTCTCTTTATCCACAACGCAAACAGAGAGGGTCAGCAAGAAAGCACCCACCGCAGTCCTAGGGCATCTGCCTCGTTCAAAAAGTCAACAAACCAAAAGGTTCTGAAGCCAAGAGAGGAAAAACCCAGACCCAGAGAGATCGGAAATTTCCCACAGTCAGACCACAAGTGAGGATGAGCACCGGGGCTTGAAACCAGGCACTGGGGTCAGGCCTACACCTGCAGAGACCCCACCAGTGTTTTCCTAACAGTTTGATCGTGACTTCTATCTGTGTGAGTTTGAGTACAGGTGTGTACGTACTCACATATATGTGTCTTTTTAAAAACTAAAATAGTAAGTTACATAAAATATTTACTCCTACTTATGTGATGTTTCCTCATGTCTCAACTCTTCTTTATTTCTTTTTTTAAAATGCTGGTCACTAAATTGATTACTGTTACATACAATTTTTTAAAAACCCCAAAACCCTTCTATATTGACTTATGATTGCTCTAAAATGAGACTGACCTGACTTTGAACCCTTCTGGAGTAAGTTTCACTTCCAAGTCCCAGTGGCCTCAGTTTCCCTCTGGGTAAAATGGAGATAAGGATGCCTAGCCCACAAAGGTGCTATGACAAGTGAGCAGTGTGGACAGTGCATGGTCCAGGGCCTGGCCCACAGCAGAGGTGCTGTACAGGGCAGGATGCTATTATCTGCTCCCCTCCTCCTCCTTCTCCTTGTCCCCAGCCCCTCTAGCTGCTACACCCCTTCCCACTCACCTCCTCCTCCCTTTCCTTTTCTCCCTCCCCCTCCAGGCTGCTGCATCCAAAGCACAGGGCCATGCACCGCAGCACTGTACAGACACATTGAGTCCAAGCCACAGACACCGACAGAGGCACCACCCAGCACTGACCAAGGCAGGGGGCACCTGCGGACTTCCCAAGGCTGGGGAGCACAAATAGAAAGCTACTGAAAAGGCACCCTGGCTCCCGGCCTGTGGTAGTTTGCTTCCAACATCTTTTTGCCTTTGAAAGGAGAAAGAAGGGTAAAGCAATGAAGTCAAGGTCAAAATCCACCCTGTAACAAGGTTCCCTCTGGAAGCCAAGTGAGGAGTGCGACACCACTAACCAGCACCCTGAAGCCCACTCAGCGGAGCCACCAGGAGGCCCCCCAGCCCACACAGCCTTCTGAAGTTAGACAAACATCCTCAGGCCTGAGCCCATTTGGGAGGCCATGGCCTGAGGGCAGACAGGCCCATCCTGCTAACAGGGGCTCTTTATGCTCAGCCTCCACCCTCCCCAGGGCCTAGCTCCAACTCAAGGCCAGGGGGCTTGGGCAGCACGCTCTGCTCAGCTCCAACTCCAGGATGACACTATTTCTTGTGACTAAGAGGTTCTCCTCCCACCTGGCCAGAAAGGAGAGAAGCTGGAATCTCCAGATGTTAATAAAGTCTAGCTGGCAAAGAGAAGGATTCAGGATGCGTAGCAGCGGATAGCAGCACCCCCTCCCCCAACAGACACTCTCCACACCACAGGCTTCTGTCCTAACACCTCAGAGACTGGAACCTGGCCTGATGTCAGATACCGAATAGTGGGATGGAAAATCTTCCTGGGTGCTAGTCACCCTGCCTCCTCGGATGGAGTCTTTCCCTGGGTGCTGGTCACCCTACCTCCTGGGATGGAGACTCTCCCTGGGTGATAGTCACACTGCCTCCTGGGATGGAGACTCTCCCTGGGCACTGGTCACTGTGCCTCCTTGGATGGAGTCTTTCCCTGGGTGCTGGTCACCCTGCCTCCTGGGATGGTGACTTTCCCTGAGTGATGGTCACCCTGCCTCCTGGGATGGAGACTCCCTGAGTGCTGGTCACTGTGCCTCCTGGGATAGAGACTCTCCCTGGGTGATGGTCACTGTGCCTTCTGGGTTGGAGATTCCTGGCCTTCACATTTTCTGTGCCCTTTCCCTAGGATGCTTTTAATAAGCCCTCCATCCTCTGGGTCTCAATAACTCCTATGTCACCCCCAATCCAAAACAGAATCCCTCCATCTCTCCTTCCCCATACCACCTGCTTTTTTCTTTCACCGCACTTAGCACCTCTCTGGCTGATCATCAGCAAACAACACTAGAAAGCTGCAAAAGAGATAACATCTGCTTTATTCCCCAATTTGATGAAATAAACTCCTTTCACCCTTAGCATGACTCCGTAAGGCAGACACTATTATTCGGCCCATTCCACAAATGTAAAAACTGAGGACCAGAAATGAGCCATGAATTGGGCACATGGAACTCAGACCCAGGGGCTCTGGTTCTACAAGCTCTAATTATACGTCTAACCACTTCCACACACACATGCTGGTCTTAGGTACAAAGTCACCCAACCCACATCTTCACTGTACTTACCCTGCTCACCCCTCCCCACACTGTCCTCACTCCAAACTGAAACACTATCCACAGTTCACTGCTTTTCCATCTCAAATGCATCCTGAATCCAGCTCTCCCAGCTGGGCGAGTGACATTAACTTGCTGAGCCTGTCTCCTCATCCATACTATGGAGGAATAATACATAGCAGTTATAAGGGTTCAACAAGAGACCACATGTACTTAGTACATAACAGGCACTAATTAGTACTATTATCACCAACATATTAACATCCCACTACCACCATCATCAAAATCCCATAGGTCAAATTCGGCAATCACAAGGCAGGTTGTACTTACTACAGGCCACATCCAGACATCTGGGTCACCCAAAAAGAGTTTTCTCAAAATATTCATGGGTAGAAAATAATTTTTTAAATTGGGAAGGTTTCACATAAAAATTCAGACAGCTGGATTCTCTTAATGACCAGGTGAGCTTGGCAAGAGCAGACATGTTCCCATAAGGCAGGAGTTAGCTGGGGCTGAGTAGCACTGGCCCCTTGAGGCCAGATGTGTGCCCCAGGGTGCTGCAGTCCCTACCTCTCCCAGATGTCTCTCACTCAGCCTGCCTCATTCATTAATATGACCTCTCTGGATGCTGAAGGTCCTTAAGTTTCTGACCCTGATCTCAGTCTGAATATCCTTCAAAGTCCTACTCATACACCTCCTTCAAAAACTCACTAGTTCTCCATAGCCCTGTGCCTCTGTGATGGTTTCACAGTTTTTAATAATTAAGTAATACTGAGCACTTACTACATGCCAGGCAGTTCGAATCCTCACAACTACCTTAGGAGGTAGGTATGATCACCACCCGCCTTTACAGATGAGGACACTGAGGCACAGAGGTGACTCCTCTATGGCCTCCCCACCCCTACCCTGCTCTGGGCTGCTCTGCACCCCAGGATGCTGACATCCGCAGACCAGTTCCCTGGGGCTCCCCCGCCTGCTGGCCTCTGGGAGGCCCTGGCAAGAAACTGGGGAATGGGAAGAGAGGTTGAGGTATTTCTTCCCTGCCCCTTACTTGCTCTATACCGTATCTCTGACTATAGTTAATCCTCCACATGGATAGATCCTGCCTGCCCCCACACCCTCAAGCTCCCAGGAGGACCCAGTAACAGTATTTCCTCCCCTGGCCCTTTCGGCCCTAAGAACAGTACTAACAGCTTCCCACCCTGCTAGTCCTCGGGTGCCTCAACCCCTGTGAGGGTTCCCTCAGGCCCTCTCACACTTCTAGAAGTCTTTTCATTTAAACTACCCAGAGTGGACCTGTTTTCAGCCAGACCAACCCACCACCTGCTGACACAGCCATTCAGCACCCTACCAAAGGGCCCCACTGAGAGAATGGTGCAGCCAGGAGTCAAACCCTGGACACCAGGCTCCAGAGGCCCTGCTCTCTAACCTTACATCCTCTTCTACCTCTCCTTGTCCCTTGCCTGCTTGTAGCCTCCTTAAGATGCCCCCCATCAAGTGTCCCCCAAAGCACTCAGCATACTGCCCGGCTCAATGCAGACATTCCAGAAACTCTCTGAGCCTGCAGAATATAGTCTATCCCTTGATTCCTCTTTATCCTCCAAAGTATTTTTACAACTGAGAGTCCCTCCCTACATTCCTCCTCCCCTGCATGGAAGGTTACCCTCCAACACACAGTCTGCCACTTGCCTCCCCTCTAGACAAAGACCAAGTTCCATAACTCGGCCAACCCCGCAGACCCTGCTTCAGCCACATGAACCACTACCAGCATCTCACACAAACTGCCTTCCCTACATCACTGCACGTGCCACTGGTCCATCTACCAAACACTCTCACTGCCATCACGTACTTTGGGCCTCAGCTTTTCCTCTGACTCTAGACCAGGTAGCACTCCCTGCTCTAGACTCTCTGAGGCCCCAGAGGGGACACCCCTTCCCTTCCCTCAGCAGCATTTTCACAGCTCGGTGTCTCTCCACCCAAACTATGAGCCAGTCTGACTTACGATCATTCTCACAAAGTTCCAGAGTAAAACATCAGTGCATCAAATACTGCCACATTTTAAAAAAGGAGTCTGTCACGACAAAGAAGGATTTAGTTTCAGGACACAAAGGCTGAATATTAAAAAAGCTAAGAACGTAAATCAAGCATACAAGTCATACATCCCATCAAATGGGCCATTCCAGCAACACCCCAACAGCATTTGACAAAATCCAAAACTTATTTCTGCTTTTACAAATCTTAGCAAACTAGGGGTGGAAGAAAGCTTCCCTAACTACATAAACAACAAACATCATTACTCAGTGGTTTTAAACAGAGTACAGGAGAGTCTCACCAATGCAATAAGAGAAGAAAAACAGACAAGAGACAATGACGAGAGTTCAGTTCCACTGATTCTAACTTCTGAGAGGCAGGACCTGTGTCCTGGTCCTTAAAGTTTCCAGACTCTTAAGCACAGTGCTTGGAATAGAGACAGCAGTCAAGTATTTCTTGAATGAACAGCCGTCCACATGAGTTCTGATCCCTAATACATGTTCTCAAAACAACCAGGACTTTTTTGAGGCACCTATCACAACTTAAACTGAACAATTTAGTTTATAAAAATATTTATCCTACTAGATCATAAGTTTTGTGAAAAAAAAGGACTATACTCTTATTTATAGAGCAAACATGTATCTGGCCTAAAGTAGGTGCTCAACACGCACAGCAGACGCATGGGTGACTTGAGTATGCCGCATTCAACAGACAGTGAAATCATGATTTTATCCTACTTCTCAGCTGGGCGGGAGGTGCCTTCGACTGACGCCAAGCCACCATGAAGCCTACCCTGGGTCCACTGAAAGGTGTCAGCCACACACAAGGCCACACACACATAGCCCACGTGGCCCAAAAAGTACAGTGAAGCCCAGTCCAAACCCTCAGAGCCCTCTGAACACACACCCAGGACCCATGCGGTGGGCTCAGCCTCACTGGCCAGAGCCTGTGGGCGCCTGTGGCCATGAGGCTAAGGGTGACCTCAAGGGAGGGACCTGAGGCTTTCCTCCCACAGCCCCGTGACTGCTGCCCACATGGATAAACAGGCTCCTCTGCCTTCCCAGGAAGCTATCAAAGAATTACTTATGTCTCTGGAAGTGCTTGTTTAGAAAAGGTTCTCCACCCCACCTGGGCTTGGCAGCAGCAGCAACATCACCAGGCTGCCCTTCGGGGAGTGATCGGGCTCTGATCCAGCCCCCAAGGAGCTGGGCCATTCTTCATGCAGAGAGGCTGAAGCCGTAAAGGGGCAGGCAGCTTCCCAGGATAAACGGAGCAGGGTGACATCAAAGTCTTCCTTCCAGATTAAACAACTGAGGCCTTCAGCTCTCCCTGGCGTTTCTTCCAGGATATTCTGGGCTCCTGCCTCAGTTCTCCCTCCGATGGAATGGCAGATATTTTGTTTGTGAGAGACTGGATTTTTTCCTTCCTCGGGAGAGGAGGAGAGGGAGGGGGAGAGGAGAAGGGAGGGGGAGAGGAGAAGGGAGGGGGAGAGGGAGGAGGGAGGAAGAGAAAGAATGTCTGTGAGACAAGAGCCACTAAAGGAACATGTGTGAGGAGAGGGGAGTTGGGAGGCAGCCGGAAGTGCCTGCTCTGGAATCCAACGAGCGACCTAAAAATTCCAAAGTTTCTACCCCAAAGCCCATTGTGAATCCACAGCCACCTAACGTGGCTGCAGGAACCCGTGGGCTGGGGGACTCTGGGCCACCTGACTCTCCAGTGGACCCTGAATTAGCCCCTCAACCACAGACAGAGTGACCATAGTCACTCTGCACACCCTTTGTCAGACAGCTCTGATAAGCCAGCTCAAGGGGTGGTTTTTCCCACTGCTGGGGATGTCTTGTCACTGCCTCTTGTCCCCTGGCCCTTGAGCAGCCAATCCCTCCCATCAGGTCCTCTGTACCCACCACAGTGAGCCTCGAGCTCCACAGCTGACCTCCTCCAACACCGCAGTGGGGCCACCATGGCTGGGTGATGTTGTCAAGTCCCCATTATGCCACCAGGGCAGCACACTGACTGCCTACCCTTCTCCACCCACACCTGTCCAGGGGGACAGGGAGCTCAAACGTGGCCACCAACATGTGGGGCTTTTCAGGAAGAACTTCCAGTCCCCACAGGCTGCAAAACCACTTGGGGCCCACAGTCCCTTTCGAGCACCTGGCCCAATTTCACACGGAGGCCTCCTCCCAAGCCCAACCATTCCCTCTCCCAAGGGCAGCAGCAAGCCTGGGGCCTTGGCAGCCCGGGGTTCTCTAGCACACCTGCCCAGCGTCAGAGCCCGCAATTGTGCCTGCACACTTGCTGCTTCATCACCGTTGTCAGACTGCAAGCCACAGGCAGACGGGGACAACGCCTCCTTCATTCTCTGCTGTACCCCCCAGTCCCAGCACAGTGAGGGAATTCTAATTAATAATGAACAACAATTCAATATTGAGAATAAGTCAATCACATTATTAATTAAGCTAAACACTTGAAAGAAAAGGCCTAGTTCTACTCTCCCACTCTGGACAGTGGGACCTGGAAGAAGGAATAGAGGGAGAAGCTGATGGGGCAGAGGGATTCAGGAAAGGAGGGTGGAGTGGTGACCTCATCTTCTTTCCTTCCTTCTTTTCTTTCCTTATATCCATCCATCACTTAAAGCATGGGAAGTGCCTCCTCTATGCCGTGGGGAAGCCCCAGGGAAGAATTTTGACTGAGAAAGTGATCCTTTTGTTGTCACATTTCAGCCTTGATTTTTTCAGCTTGCAAGAGGACAATTTGGTCCCTGGGAGGACGTCTGAGTGTCCTGGTATAAATAGGAACACTGTCTATCCTTCCATCCCCACCCGGCCTCCTCATTTCCAACATCCTCACTGGACAAGGGAAGGAAACATCCCCCAACTTCTAGGACCTTGCAGGACACACACTAGATGCCTCCTGGATTAGACTGTCCCTGGATTTCCTACCAAAATGTGAATAGCATCTATTCCCTGAATTCTTGGGAACAGATCACATACAGAGCCTGGCTTATGCAGATCCAGCCACCTTTTCTAAGAAGAAAGTTTCAAAGGGAGGCCAAGATACTCCTCAAAGTCTGTGCCAGAGACCACATCTTAAAGACGCATTAAAGTGTTAAGAAGGTGATGTCTTTGCCCCACCACCCACCCATCCTGAGGGACGTAGACCCACAGAAAATTAGAAGTCCTACCTGGTACTCTGCCCAACTCAAGCTGTCCTGGTCTCTGCCTCCCATTCCCCACGAGAAAAGGAAAGAAAGCATCCAGGCTGGCTATGAAGCGGCCCTGGGTGCCCGTGGGCAGGGACTCTCCATGGAGAACTCAAAGACACCGGTGAGCAGAGGCCCAAACGCCTCCACCCTGAGCCCTTCCCCAAAGCAAATCATCTTTTAATTCTGAAACACCAAATATTTATGCTCTACCTCAAATGTCAAGTCCACCTCCCAGCACATAGCTTTGAAACCACGTAAAGAAGCCTAACACTTTCCATATGGTGAAGACATGGAGCCTTTTAATTGTGCCAACTGGTATCATTCAAGGGTAATTCCCTTGGAATCTGGCACTCGGTCAGCAGCAGCTGGGCCAGCCTCCAAGCCTGTCACCCAGCTCCACGCGTCCCGCAGGCTCCAATGGGGCCAGCACCCTCCTAATCTTCCCTAAATATCAAAATGCACTAGGTGCCCCCTAATCAAATTACCAAACTGCCTGGCAGCCGCCTTTGATCCAGAGGCAGGCTCTCCTGCACCAAGGCAGCTCAGCTATAAAAGAACAAAAGGGTCAAGCCGGGGGGTGGGGAGGGGACTGTTTTAAATCTGGCTATGCACATTCACATATGCCCACATGCCCCCAAGAGTGTGTATGGAAGAACACGGGTCCTGCCTTTCCGACTGTTTTCTTACCTGCCACCTGCATCCATTATGCTATTCCCTCCATCTATTAAGGTTTTTATTCATTACATTCTATTTTTCACTGGTTTCCCCTGTAACTGTTGCTGTGAATGTTCCCAGTGTCTCCAAGATCACTGTGCTTACCCGCCTTCCTTGACTCTGTCTGGTACACGCTCCCCACCGTGCAGGGCATTCAGTTTACTGGTCTTCGTTCACATTGTTGGTAAGACTCCCAGGAGCTCACACTCCCTTGGATTTCACCATGGCCCCATGGAAAGGGCAGAAGCTCAGGCTTCAGCCTATGTCCTTCCACGTAAGGGGCAAGGAGCAGAGAGCCTCTGGTCCTACCACCCCCTGCTTGGGGGCCCCAATTTCCACCCCTACAACAAATGCCTCAGTGAACCTCCCAATAACTTCCGTCCCAAGTTTTACTCTCTTTGAAGAATTATCTGTAATAATCCTGCCAGAGATGAGGATATTATTATACCCATTTTGCAGATGAGCTAATGGAGGTAGCCAAAGATAAAATAACTTGCACAAGGCAACAATGAATCATGACAGAGCCTGACCTCATTTATGTCTGTATTTAGGACTGCAGGCTTACTTTAATGTCTGTATGGTCACCCTCTCACACCCTAGGACAGTGTTTCTCAACCTTCCTAATGCCATGGACCTTTAATACGTATCCTGTGGGTCTTGACCCACAGGTTGAAAACTGCTGCCCTAGGACCTCGCATTTAATTCAGACCCACCCAGAACATTTATCAAGCTTCTCAGACCCTCAGGGAGGAGGAAGGCAAGCAGGTGCGCTGCCTGCCCCTTACCAGCTCATCTCAAAGCACCAGGCAGCTGATCGGCGCACCAGCTCTCCAGGAATTAGCACAAAGCAGCACCTTCTCAGGGCTCTGGGACAGGGCTTCTCCACACAACTTCCCTTCTCCTAGAAAGTGCTCCAGAAAGGGAGAAAAACACAGTCTGCACCAGCCAGCTGTCAGCTTTAGCAGGTTACAGGGAAGCTTAGGATAAATGTAAACAAAGTACTGCACACATAATAAACAGGAATCATCATTGCAATAACAATGATGCCAGTTAGATGAGCCACTAATATGTCCCCAGCCACCTTGATGACAGGCCAGGTAAAGGACTAGAGAAAGAGGGCATCCCCCAAATGGGCATAGTACTGGTTGGAGGATCCCTGCCAGTCCCCAGGCCCCTGCAGACCGTGGGGCTCACACTCTACACCCTGATGATCTCACAGAAGAACCTGTGGGGTCCCTCTTGGTGCTGGTGGCAATCAAGAAAATTGAACTAGAGTGAGGACTGCCCATGGCTATCCGGTTCAGCATCTCGGCATTCCCACACCATGGGCACTCCATTCCCACATTCACAAGTCCAACCACTCACACTAAATATTTTTCTCAGAATTGACTTTAGATTGGACTATCTCTTTTAGCTTCATCCTAAGCAATAATATCTGTGAAATCATGGGTTGGATGTCCAAGTTACTTCCTGGTTAAAAAAAATAAAATAGATAACTATGAAGATTTAAAATATTCTTCCAGATACCACCTGAAACTCCAGATACCAGCTCTCTTGTACGCCCCCTCAGTGGACTTGCTATCCCCACATCTGCAGACGCACTAGCTGGGCCATCTGGGGCCAAGGCTAAAAAGAACCCAGGTATCCGGATCCTCGTCCCCAAGAACAATCCTCAAGAAGGCAGAGGTTTCCCCCTTAACATCTTTAATGTTTTTTTTTTTTAAATTGGTATCCACCCTCCAACCACCTGACACATGTCACCCAATGGCTCAGTGCCTCACATCTTCAAAAGTGCTTTGAACCAACATTAATGACCTCTCAGTGTTTCTATGAGAGAGGAGACATGGGGGAGAGAGAGGGGCGAGCATATCCCATGCTGTCCTCAGCTGGAGGAAGAAACCAGGCAACAAAATTCCGTGACTTCACCAAAGCCACAGACTTAAGCTGGGGCCCCCTTCCCACCCCTCACTTCCCCCAATGGCAACTTTTACTGGCTCACATTCCTCTTGCTGGGAACACTACTATTTAATTAAAAACGACAGACTTTTGTTTTCCTCTCCTTTCCTCCTCCCTCCCATCCTCCCAGACTGAATGCCAAGGAGACCCACCAAAAACATGCGGGTAACATTTGTTATGGCTTTGAAGATAAAAGTCAATTGAAGTAAGCCCTCGCAGTATTTCAAGTTTCCCTTCTAGCACGGAGCAAGCTGCCCAGCAGTTTAGTAAAGGGGGAAAAAAGGGACTGCAAATAAATGTCATTCTGCAGGAATACTTTGTAAAAATAAACAGGCTGAAAAAACGCAAAACTTGATTAATGGAAACCCACTCAGTTGGCCTCTGTCTGGAGCTGCAATGCATTTGTTCATGTGGCTAAATTGGATCATTTTCATTGGCTTTTAAATAAATAAGTAGATCAAAAACTAGAAATGGTGGAGGAAGAAGGGGAAGGTTGTAGTTCTATTTTTAAAGGGTCCCGATGGCAGTGCCTCCCCACCAAGTTTTGACCTTTACTAGGGAATAGCAGCCCCAATTCCAACCCAGCAACACATGAATAGGAACGAAAAAGAGAAAGCCCCAGCTAAGCAGTGGTGGTGGAGGAGGAGAGGGACGCTCCTCTCAGATGCAGAGGCTATTTTATCCACACCAGGAGGTGACTTTATCCACAGGCCCACCTCCCACCCCGGTCCCTGCAAGTGACCTGCCAGGTCTCACCACCCAAATATACACAGACATCTGAAGACTCCACTGGCCTCTCCCCAACCCATGTTCAAGACCAAAGAACTAACCAGAACCGAGACTCAGTCTGCTCCCCCTCTAAGTTAAAAAAAAAAAAAAATTAAATGTCACATCAAAAAGTTGATTCATCCTTTGATCCTCAGCTTGCGAGAGTTCCACGCAGACCACCTGAAAGCCCCGTGCAGAGTTCTGGAGCTCACAGGACATCTGTGAACACCAGTCCCAGGCCAGGAGCTGGGGGTGGACTCACTCATTCCCATCACACATACTGTTCCTCTGAGAACCAGTCCAACCTTGGGGACTCATTGGATGAAGGCTCTGAGATGGGCCCTGCCTATGATAAAATGAGCCTCTCTCTCTGCTTGTGGGCCAAGTAAGGGGTCTGCCAGATCTCATTGCTCCCCACCACCACCACCACCAAGTTATGCCACCCAGAAGGCAGCCTTCTCAATCTGGGTTTCTGGACAGGTGGCACTGATAAATGTCACAGCCAGTGGGAACACATTCAGGCAAACACAAGATCCTGGGGCCAGCACAACCCTGCCCTCCACCCAGAAGCCCCTAACAACTCCCCTGTCTCCCTAGCTCCCCTCCAACTCTACCTTTGAATGCTGGTTGCCAGAACAAGGGAGGCAGACAGGGAGCCCCAATCCCTCCAGCACTGCCAAGTTTCCCCATCAACTGAACCTGAATTGCCTCCTCACCTAGGACATCTCCCGGCAGACAGCGCTAAGCCCCCAACTGGGCAGCAGACTGGTGCCAGCCTCCTCACCTAGGACCTCTTCCCGAAGATAGCCCTATGCCCCCAACTGGGCAGGAGACTGGTGCCAGCCTGCTTTTAGGTCCCCAAAGAAGGGTACCTGTCACGTTTATGGGGCAGGGTGCATCTGAGCGCGGATTTTTTAGACTTAAAAGCTGTGCAGTAGGGTCTAAAAGTTGGGGTGAGTAGGTATGGAGACCCATTTCTGAGGCTGCCGGAGGGTGAGAGGCTGGGGCAGGATGGGGATCATACCCGGGTGCCTGGACCAACGTTGCCCGCCAACCGCAGCTGTCGGGGTCCAGAGACGCCGCCCGGACAACGCTGCCTTCCGACCCAGTCCTCGATGCCCTTCCGAGCCCAGGCAGCGCTCACCGCGAAGCTGTCACCTGGAGCGGGGACAACATGAAGCCCCTGAGACTGGCCCTGGGGCCAAAAGTGAGAGCGAGGGGAGACCTAGGGGTGGTAGAGGGGTGAGGGAGGGCGAGGGCATCTGGGGCTGGGTGGCAGGGGGCTGTTCAAAGAACTGGGACCAAATCCAAGACAGGGATGCAGGTAATAGGGAGAAGAGGATTCAAAGAAGTCCCAGGAGCAAGGATCCAGAAGGGGGCAAGAGGAGTAAACAGGCCCCAGGAGGAGGGGTGTGGGGGCCAGAAGAGGGAGCGCTGGAGGCCAGGACTGCGGAGAAGGCTGAGGGTCCGGAGAGGGGGCGCAGTGGGCACAGGAGCCAAGATCTCGGAAGAAGGCTCTGGGAGCCTGAAAGAGGGGCTCAGAGTCCCGGGGGGAGGTGCATGAGGGTCTGAAGAGGGGGCTCAGGGAGCGCGGAGGGAAGGGATGCGGGCGGGGGCAGCTGAGGCTCAGCACTGGAGCGCAGGACCACGGGGTGGGAGCAACAGTGGGGACTCAAAGGCTGTTCCGGGAGCAGGTTTGGGGAACCGATGACCGGAGTTGGGGGTTGAGGGTGGCCCTGATAATAAGATCCGGCTGGCTGGGCCATTCGGCCGCCGTCCACAGTGCTTCCCAGTCCATCCCCGGGGTCCGTGCCCCGCGCGCCCCTACCTTCTGGGCTCTCCCTGCGCTTGCACACGGCGGCTGTAGGCACCATCGCGCGGCGGCAGCGGCGGCGGCGGGAGCCGGAAAGAAAGGAAAAGGAGAGAGTTAGCAATCGCAGTGGTGAGGGCGCGGGGGACAGGGGCCGCCGCGCGAACTGGGGCACTGACCCGGCTTGGAGTGAAGTTTCCCCATGCTGGGGGTGCGGCGGGCGGGGGCGTCCCTAAGCCATGCGCCCAGCCCGTCGGCCTTGCGCTTCGCCGCGCTCCCCTCCTCCCGGAGCAGTCCTAGAGCCCAGCGGAGCCCGAGGAGGCGCCGGGACGCGTTCCTGCCGCCGTCGCCGCGGCCCGACTGACGCCCCGGCGCGCCGAGCCCCCAGCCCGCCGGCGCGGCCCGCGCCTCCCCGCGCGCCCATTGGCCGGGTGCGGCGCATCAAAGGCGAGGCGGCCCTCGGAGGGGGTGGGCTGGGGGCGGGGTCTTCGGGAGGGGGCGGGGCGAGGCTCGGCGCGGGAGGGGCACAACACCGAGCTGTGCGCGGGGCTGCCATCTGCGGCCAGGGGCCGGGGTTGGGGACCCGGTTGAGGAGGCTGAGTGCAGGAGGCTTCCTGGGACAGACACCCACTTGGGCTCTACCTTCCGTAGGGACACCTGGTCCCCCAGCTAACAGAACTATGCCTTCCCTCAGCTCTGCATTGCCTCGAAGCGTGCCCGGCAAGACTTGAAGGCTCCAATTTACAGGTGGGGAAACTGAGGTCAGGAGAGAAGAACTGAGCTGCCTGGCGCCTGCTGCCTGCTGCATTACGTCCCGGTCTTCCCACAGCCTGCCTTCTGCAGAAAATGTTCATTACCCGCCACGTGCCCCCTGCCTCTGCGACCCGTCCACATTTTTATTTGGAAGTCCAGGAGAAGTCCCACACCGCACCTAGGACCAGTGTGGGCCCAACCCACTCCTGGCGGTGACAAGTGTCCAAAAATCCCGAGTCATCCACTCGCTTGGATCTCCCGGTCCGGGGCCGGTGGGTGCCCGCCCGGTCGGTGGAGGCGCGCTGCCAAGCTGCGCGGCCCGGAAGGGGGTAACCGCTGGGTCTTTGATCTTTGCTGGTTTCCGCTCCCCGCTGCAGTTCGCCAGACCCAGGGCTTGTTTGTTTTGTCTGGGGAGGTCTCCGCAGAGGGGAGGGCGACATCAAGGGGCTCCACCCCACCTTTGTGGTTCTGGGAGAGAATGCCTGCTCTGCTGGAGACACCGCGGGCCTGTGCGAAGCTCATCCTCGGACCAGGCAGGTTGGGAAGGGAAAACTCCAGCTCAGGGTGAGCAGACCAGCCCTGCCTTTGGAGTGTATTACCTGTGTAAGCCTCAGTTTTATGATCTGTAAAATGGAAGCTCAATTCTGCCCTTTTTGCCGACTCCATAAAGCAGCGCTGTCTGATAGAGATATAATGTAAGCTGTATTTGTAATTTTAAATTTTCTACTAGCCACGTTTTTACAAAGTATAAAGAAACAGATGAGGCTTGTTGCCTGTGGCTTAAGCGGCTAAGGCACCAGCCACATACACCTGAGCGGGAGGGTTCGAAGCCAGCTCGCGCCGCCAAACAACAATGACAGCTGCAACCAAAAAATAGCCGGGCAGGAGTTGTGGCGGGTGCCTGTAATCCCAGCTACTTGGGAGGCGGAGGCAGAAGACTCGCTTGAGCCCATGGAGTTGGAGGTTGCTGTGAGCTGTGATGTCACAGCACTCTACCTAGGGTGACAGCTTGAGGCTCTGTCTCAAAAAAAAACAAAAAGAAAAAGAAAGAAAGAAAGAAATAGACGAAATTAATAAGAATGATAGATTTTATGTAACCCAATACAATCAGCCTTCCCTATCTGCATCTCCAGCTTCAACCAGGATCAAAAATATTCTTTTAAAAAATCCAACAATAAGAGATAATACAGATTTTAAAAATCAGCGTAACAGCTATTTACATAGCATTTACATTGTATTATGTGTTATAAGTAATCTAGAGATGATGTAAGTAAATGGGAGGATGTGTGCAGGTTATATGCAAATCCTACAGAACATTTTATATGAGGGATTTAGTATGTGCGGAGTTTAGGATCAGAGGGAGTCCTGGAACCAATCCCCATAGGTACTGAGGAAACATATATATCCAACATATTATAATTTCAACATATAATGAGATATTCAGGGTCTTTAAAATTCAGTGTGTAATTTATTTACACTTAAAACATCGCAACCCAGACTAGCCATGTTACAGTGGTCGTGTGGCTAGTGGCTACTGTATTAGGCAGCACAGCTCTGGGGCATCTCCCCATCTCCAAAGGACATTGGGAACTTGCGGCCTCCAGAGTCACAAATCCCTTCATCCAACAGTGTCTTACTTTCATCCTCTAAGTTTCCTTTTTTGCACACCCTTTCTGGTGGAAATGAAGGCTAATCTTATAAGCAGGTACATGAACACTGTTGGCAGGGTGGCTTAATTTGTGGAGCACTGGGACCAGGAGAAAAAAATATTACCATTGTCATTTTTATGTTGCAGTTTTTTATTCAGTACCTGCTATATTTCAGTCATCATCCCATATCATGTAGAGCCACTCTTTGATTCAGACTCACTATAGAAAGGAGGGAACCTATTAGACTCAGAGTGGTAAAGTCACTTGCCCGAGGTCACACAGCTAGCCAGTGGCGCAATTTGGAATTGAACCTGAATCTGCTGATTTCATTTCCCATGGTTGTTTTCCCTATTCCACTATATCAGGTAGTCCAACATATTATCATTAGAGAGAGAGTTGCTCATCTGGAAACAAATGCTATGTGAGAAGGCCCTTAAGATACATCAGTGAGGGCGGCGCCTGTGGCTCAAAGGGATAGGACACCACTCCCATATGCTGGAGGTGGTGGGTTCAAACCCAGCCCCAGCCAAAAACCACAACCAAAAAAAAAAAAAAAAGATACATCAGTGAAAAAAATAGACAACTGCCACTCTCATGCAGCTCACACTCCCTGGAGCAGGAGAAGACAAGCAAAAAATAATAAACACAATGAATGAGTAAATAGTGTGACAAGGTAGAGGGCAACGCCAGCTACAGAGGGAATTCTTCTTTCCATCACATAAGGAGATGATGGCAGGCCATTTTGTCTCCTCCACCACCCCCCCCTCCCGGCCTGGGGACATTTGGCAATGTCTGGAGGCAAATAGTCAGTAGAGAAGTCAAGGTTGCTGCTACACACCCTACTATGCAGCCCCCCACAATAAAGCAGCACCCAGCCCCAAATGGGGCAGAATGGTAAAGTGAGAACCCCTGCACTGTAGGAAAATGAAAAGGTTGAGCAGAATTATGGGGTCAGAAGTAGGAGAATGGCAGGGCTTTGAGTGTCTGAATCAGAGTGGGAGCCTTTCTTCAGACCCCCACAAAGGGAAGGGAATTCACATGGGCCTCTCTCTCTCACACACACACACACACACACACACAAGTGCTAGGATACGTCTAAATCAAAGCAAAACTCTCAGAGTTCTTTCTCACAGTCCTTAGAAAGTTGGTTACTTTCTTAAACCGGTCGTGGCTTTCTTCTTTCCCAGTCGTGGCTTTCTTCTTTCATGAGAAAAAAAGTATCCCCTCCACCCCTTGGGAATTTCTTTTTACAGTTCAAAAAGAGATAAAAGCAAGAGCTAAAACTCCGCAGTTAGCAGTTTGAGTCTTGAGGGGAGCAAATCCCAAATGTCCAGGCCGGACACAAAGGCTCCCCTCCCTCTTGACCATGGCATGTCCCAACCCAGCAGGTGCCTGAAACCTCGCTGCTATTGGAATTGTGACCACCACCACCCCATCCTACCTGGCCCTGGGCGGGCCTTGGGGTGAAATGTTAGGCTGTCCAGCACTCCGCCAAGGGGCTCCCCAGAGGCCACCAGCGTGCTGTCCACCTGGGGTGGCTACTCAGCCTCCACGGGCTTCCCACCCCATGACTCACTGTCTTTTTATGTGTTTTAATAATTTATCTGGCCCATTTCTTGGGCTGTATACTTAACAGTGACACATCTTTTTCTTTGAAGATTTCCCATCCTTTGGGGGAGGAGAAGGAAAAGGAAGGCGAGGAAGAGATAAGAGAGAGAGATTATAACAGAAACAGGTTTCATGGGGCTTAAGATTTAGCAAAACTGGTTTAGGTGAAATCTGTCAGATGTAGAACTCGGAGATTTTTTTTTAAACCGCATCACCCTGGTTGACTGCCCCCACACTTGTCCCCAAGTTAAGCCACCTGATCTGGCCCCCTTCAAATGCCACTTCCCAGGGGAAGCCCTTCTTGACCTGCCAATCTGAAGAGCTCTTCTCTGCTCTGAATTGCCAATGTTTCCCCCTCCCTCCATACCTCTGCTTATTTTTTAATGATAAAGCTAAGTTTCCCTTGTAGAAATTGAGTCTAGGGGTCTCACCTGACTTGGATCACTGGATGCATACCCCAAATGGCAGTGCCCCAGTGCTGTAGATAGAAAGAACCCCACCCTACCCCCACTTTAGCCAAGAGATGTGCTATGGTCAGTAGAGGAGGGGAAGGTTGCCAAGAATAAGATCTGGGACGCACTACGGAAAAATTAGCTTCCAAGTCTCCATGGGTTCCTCCAAGGTCCCTGGAGTGGCTTCATTTCATAGTTCCCTGGTGAGTTTTGGCATTGCTAAGGGGCCTGGAAGCCTGGTTTGGGTGCGGAGGGGAGAGTTAAACTGCTTTGCATGTGAATGTATCACACATTTTGGAGGGATGGGAAGAGAAAAGTCTCAAGGGAAACAGCATGAGAAGATGTCATAATACAGGCCCAAGAGGGCCCATCCAGGGAGGGTGAGGAGCTCCAACATCCAAAAACCAGTTGTCACCTGCTTGGCTCTATGCTGTGATCTCCCTCTGTTCCTTCAAGTCCTTGGCAAAATCTTAACTACACCCCTGGGTCAGTGGCACAGGACAGAAGGAAGGAATGAGAAAAACAGCCCCACACAGGCAACAGGTCACGGATGATCTTCAGAGTGGAGATGTCCGCAGGAGAAAGGGTAGGAGGGAGAGGCTGCCAGTGAGAGGAGGCATCAGGCCTTGGAAAGGAGGCGGGGGTGGGTGGGCTTCCCCCAGAACAATGGATGGGGTCCCCAAGCCACTCTGTTTGGGTCCTAAAAGAAAGAGTCCTCGGAAGACAGCTGCTTGAATCCCCTTTAAATGTTGGTCGAAATGAATTGAATTTTTGTGCTGTCAACTCCTCCTGGGTCTGGGTGTTTTTTGCAAGTTCAGAGCACAGGCTTCCCTGGTGAGGCAGAGGAGGGAGAAAGCCATCAGGAGTCCTGCTCTCCTTCCCAGCGCTGCCCCTCCACTCTGCCCCAGCCAAGCTGAGAGGCACTCCTAATCACAGCACCAGTCACTGACTATTTTCAGACTTCATTTACAAAAGAGAGAAAGAAATCTCTGTTTCCGTGGGCCTTCGTTTCTCAGTCAAGGGCAGCTCACCTAGGCCTGACAACCATACTCATCTCCCCATCCATACAACAGAAGGAAGACCCAGGCAGATTAGCACTGGTTCTCTGAGATTATTTTTATGTGAAAGAAAGAGCTCCATGAGAAACGTTAGGCCTCCCTGGCTTAGCCAAGAGACAGGTTGTTTTTCTGCAGGACTTGTCAGAACCCTCATGAAGTAGCCAAGAAGGGGACATGGGTTTCTTAAACTTACTAGATCAGGGAACCCTTTTTGGAAAGTTCCAATGAAAACAAGTGCTGATGAAACATGCTTTGGGAAATACTGGACCAGATGATTCCTAAGGTTTCCTCTAATCTGAAATTCTAAGTCTAAATTCCAGGGGCCTAGACTAGCAAGTGAGGACAGAGCTAGTGTGAAAAGCTCCCTGAAGGAGAGCACCCACATGTATCTGTAGTGTACATTTAATGTGTTTTTGTTTGTTTTTGCAGTTTTTGGCCAGGGCTGGGTTTGAACCCACCACCTCCGGTATATGGGGCCAGCGCCTTACTCCTTTGAGCCACAGGCACCACCATAATGTGTTTTAAGATGTATTATTTGTCCACTTACAGGCCTCTGAGCAAGTGGACTATCCTTGAGGCTCTAAGTTGGTACATGGACTTTCTAAGGCCACCACTCAAGTAATAAAGGAAAAGCAATCAAGGTAGCAAAGGTCATAGTTAATTTTTCTGTATCACATGCCTTCCCTTCTAGCATGGCTTCCTCCTCTTCCTCTTTCCATCACAAAGAACACAACTTCAGGGTGGCGCCTACACCCATGTTAGTAACATATCACCCATTACCCCTTCACTCCTGGACAACAGCTGATTGGATGCCTGGCCCACGAGCCTGACCAATCAAGGCCTCTTTGTAGAATTTGAACAGAAAGGCCCAGGGCCTGGGGTTCACTTCCTGGTGGTCCCTAAAACTGGAGGGCTCTATAGTCCTAGGGGCTAGAGCTTGGGGTCCCCATGGGCTGATAAACAAGCAGAGAGAAACAGGAGTAGGGTCCATTGGACAGAAGCAGAGATAGTAACCACACGAACAGAAACACACAGATAGGCTGTTTAGCTCCCAATATTGCCAGTATGTCCTGACCTTGGATCCCTGAAAGACCCCTAGTCCCTGTTTCTTGGGCTGGAGGCAGACAGCCTAGAGGAGGGCTCCTTGGAATTTCATGTGCCTATGATTCCACTGGGATCCTGTGAAAAGGCAGGATGAATACAGCCTGGGAATCTTCATTTCCAATGAGCTCTCAGGCTGGCGCTGTTGGTCTACAGGACACACACACTTCAAGGCTCTGGAAAGTGAACCTCCCGCAGCAGCTAGCAGGGTTATGTAGCTTGCCTCTACACTGAGTATAGCAACACTGCGGAGGAGAGGGAGAGACAGATGTCAGGATGGAGGAAACCTAAGATGTTGCTCTTTTATTAACAGTGTCATTTGTTAACACAAATGTGTTAACACAATTAGTGAAGATTGTTAACACAAACAGTGAAGATTTGCTGGGGGCCTAATTTATACCGGGTGCTTGTATCCACAAAACAGACAAAAATAATTGTCCTGAGAAAGCTTACATTCTAGAGGAGAAGACAGACAATAAATAAATAAGTCAGTGGAATATATGGTGTGTCAGCCAGTGGAATATATGGTGGCTCACACCTGTAATCCCAGCACTGTGGGAGGCTGAGGCGGGAGGATTGCTTGAGCTCAGGAGTTCGAGGCTTATCTGAGTGAGAGTGAGACCCCGACTCATGAAAAAAAAATGGAAAAACCCAGCCGGGCACCACAGCGAGTGCCTGTAATCCCAGAGGCTTCGGAGGCTGAGGCAACAGGATGCCCACAGCCTGAGTCTGAGGTTGCGGTGAGCTATGATGCCATTGCACTCTGCTCAGGGCATAGGGTATAAATCTGTCCTTACAAAAAAAAAAAAAAAAAAAAAAAATACATATATACGTACACACACACACACACACACACACACACACATATGGTGTGTCTAGGGGAGGGGGAAACAAGTGGGAAAGAGAAAGAAGTATCAGGGCAGGGGGTGAAAGTTTTAGACAGACGGATCAGAGAGGGCACCCTCTGAACAAGGGCTTAAAAATGAAGGCAGGAGCCACAGGATGTCAAGAGAAAGTGGGTTCAGGCAGAAGGAGCAGGTGCAAAGGCCCTGAGGTAGGGATATGCTGTGAGTGTTGTGGGGACAGCAAAGAAGCCACTGGCTCTGACACAGAGACAGGGTTTGGGGAGAAGATGGGAGAAGATGTGATTGCAGGTGACAAGGCCAGATCTTGAAACACCTGTGGGCCACAGCAAAGGCTTCAGCTTTCCTCATGGAAGATGGGAGCCATTAGAGAAGAGTCCAGACTGGAGCAACTGGGGCTGCTGGTGGGGAAGAGGTGTAGGGGAACTGGGCGATGGTGGGAGGCCAGGCCTGCGAAGATGGGGGCTCAGACCACGGTGATAGCAGGGGAGCAGGTGAAAGAAGCTGGATGCTGAAGTATCTGGAATTAGAGGTGATGAGATTACTCTGGACATAGGGTGGAACCAAGGAAGGTGCCAAGGTCTTGGGTCTGAGCAATGGAGCTGCCATTGACCGAGGTGAAGAAGCCTGTGGGTGGAGCTGGTCTGCCTGGAGAGGACACACAAGCTCTGTTTTGAACACGATACTCTGAGAGGCCTGTTGAGTTTCTGAACAGTGGGATCAAGTGAACAGCTGGATCCACGAGCCTACAGAAGTGAACCCAGCTGTCACACACACATGGGTGGGATTTAAAGCCCAATGCACGGGATGAGACCCCCTGGGATGTGAGTATGGACAGAGGAAAGGGGAGGGCCAAGGAGAGAGCCCTGAGGCTCTGCAGTTTCGAGAGGCAAGTGCCCTGTGTTGCCACCGGCACCCCATCTCCTGCCCCTAACTGCACCTCAGCAGCCTCTTAATCCCATTGCCCTCCTGGAAAACCCTCCTCTTACCTGCTCACAGCCTCCGCTCCCGCATCCCACGGCAGGCAGGCTTCCTGGCTCCACATCTGAACTCTCAAAGCATGTCTTTGTTCAAAGCAGCCCTAGAGATAAATGAGACAACGTGTGTGAAAGGCTGGGGCATTCAGCCTAGGGGCGTTCTGCAGATCCTCTCCCTCTGCCATGCCAATTACAGCACAGCACCCACGCCTGCCTCGCTCGGGGGCCTGGCCCCAAGTCCATCTCTCTGTGCCTGGCACACAGTAGGGGCTTTAGAAACATTTCCTGTAAGCCTGAATGGCTGAACAAACAGGTCATCTGGCCAGAAGTGACACTGCCCCCATCGTATCTCTGGGGCCCTTCCCCAAGCCCCCAGCCCCACATCATATCGTTTCTATGACTGTGCCCAAGAGAAGGTCATTACCACGTTACGGTTCCAAGAAGTCTTTCACAGTATCACACCCACCCCCAACGAGGACAGGCAGGCAGACCGAGGCTGCTGCCCAGTGCCCCTGGCCACTATCCTCCTTTCCCTCTGAGACCACAATGGACGGGTGTTTTCTTCTTCTCTGCAGAACTGAGAATTCTCCAATCACATCTTCCAACAGCGAGCTGGGGTATATCCTCCACCTGGCACTCTTTTAACATCATTTCTGCAGACTTCTCCGGGTGACAAGTATCTTTGTACTAAGCCCCCCTCTGCAGCCCCCCTTTCTGCCTGGATTCTAACTCTCTCGCAGGCTTCCGCCTGCACAAAGGGACCATTGAGAGGCAGGCTGTGGGACGCCGCCTTTGATCTGGGGTTCTAATAATGTGTGTATGTTTGCGTCCCAAAACAAGGCAGCAGCCTCGCTGGCTGAAGGAGGCAGGGGGAGGAAGAGCAAGTGGGCAGATCGCTACACAGGAGGCTTCGTTGTGATCACCGCCGGCAGGTCTGGAAGGCACCTCTCTCCTGCAGGTTCGCTCAAGCAAGGTACACCCATTCCACAGACAAGACCCTGGCACAGTCATGATTTGTCAGACTGAGACCTGAGAGGTCACTGGGACTGGCCACTTGGGAGCTCCAAAGAGCCAAGGGTGGCTGGTTCACCAGGGAAACCACAGGTAACATGAGGGAAGGAGTTAGACCAGGTGGATTTGGTGGCAAACTGGACATATGCCCAGCACAAGGGACAGCTGCTGCTCCACAACAGCTATGTACCGAGGGCTCAGGGCTGTGAGAGCTTTTGATTTTTTTCAAGAATAGCTGGAAATCCACGTTTCTAAGTGAACTCTCCAAATTGTAAAATATTGGCAACCAATTTTAAAGACTGTTAAGTCATGGTGCAGGCTGAATGAAACACGCGTCTCTGCTGGAATCCAGCCTGTGCTCACCAATTTCACCTTGTGCTTGAAGGAACGCTTCTCATGGAAGATGTATACTGGAGGCAGGGAAGGTGCTGGGAAGGCAAAGAAGCTCAGATCAGGCCCCAGACTGCTGGGAAATCAGTGGTGATGCCAGACAGGGCTTGGCGCCCCGGTGTCCCCCAAATACACTCACCAACTTCAGCCTCATTCCTCCAATCCCTTGGCAAATGGGCACCAGTCCCTCCATTGCCAGGACAGGCCAGGTATAGGGACACAAGAATGAATTAGACAGGGCCCCTGCCTGCCCTCAAGTCCAGGCAGGGAGATGGAAGTTTAAGAAACAAATATATGCAGGCCTCGATGGTAACAGGCTCTGTGTAACAAGCTGTACACAGTTTGCTATCTCATGCAATTCCATCTCCACTTACAAATGAGGAAATGGGCTCAAGAAAAAAACAAAGCTTCCACAAAGTAGCAGAGACTAGATCTAAACCCCACTGCCTGTGGGCCAATGCCTCGTACGTGGCCACCACTGTACACAGTCTCATGATCCGCAAGATGGGACCCCCCCAGGTTTATGCCACATAACTCCAGGAGTTGTGTAGTGTATACATGCGGACCCTGTGGCAGAACAGACAAATTACAACAGACGAAATGCTCATGATCAAGGTATATATGGAGGTCTGAGGCTTAGCCCAGGAATGTCAAGGCTAAGGCTTCCCCTAAGATCCCTTTTCCCAGAAGCAAGTCTTATTTCTCATAAAGAAACGTCTTCCTTCTTTGCCCAGACCGTCTGCCTTCCATGGGTAGCTGAGAGAAACAAAAACCTTGCAGAACATTAGCATGTCCTGGCTCCACCATTCTCCCTCAGTTTTCTCATCTGTAGATGGGGATTGTAGCACTAGCCTCACTGAGCTACTGCCAGGAAATGAATCAAACGTGTCTGAAACAAATGGAGAAAGATTTGAGGCCAAATGAGGTGGCTCTGACTTACTCACCTGCCATCTGGGTGCCGTGGCCAATTACTTACCTTGCTTCCTTCATCTGTAAATGGTATACAGTACATGGCTCAGAGTGGGCTCTCAGTGGGGGTCAGCCTTGTTGTCATTATCATGACCTCTATGACTTGCTACCAGTGAAAACATGCTTGGGGAGGCCATGCCCCTCTCCTGCATGCAACCTTCTATAGCTCCCACTTTCTTCAGGCATTAGGCCAACTCCTTAAAGAGCTCACTAGGCAGCAAGGCAAGGCTGACCTTTCCAGTAGCGTTTGCAAGACAGGAGCAAAGGGAAAGTGCTCCCATGCAGTATGAAGTGAGACAGGGCCCCCACCGCCTGCTGCCCTTAGCCTCAGATGCTATTCCCCTGGGGGTGCGACAGGGACAAGAGACAAGGCTCCTCCATCCATTACCTTAGGTCTCTCCAGGGAGGACACCAGTGGAAAGAAGGCCTGATGACAACACATTCTCCAAGGTTGACAGGTCAGGCCCTAAGAGAATGGAGCCAGCCTAAGGAAGAAAAGGGGAGGGGAGGCAAAAAGAGGGGAGTACTGAGCACAGGGCCTGGGAACCCCTCCCTCTTCTGCTCCCCACCCCTCCCCTCAACCTTTAACCTTCTTCTTTGTAAAAGGATGCTGTGGGGCCCTCTGGAACTGCAGGGGGCCCAAGTGGCTCTGGGGCCACATGAATCTTTGAAAAGCTCCTTACCCTCACTAAAAACCTGGAAAATGGGAACTAAACAGCAACAAGATATCCTGAAAGGGCTTTACACAGTGGAGAGCTGTAGTCACTTTCAAAACCAGTGCTTCCCTCATTCAATTCACCATTTTAATGCACATACAACATTCTGGATATCTCTAGCTGTAGAAGAAAAGAATTCAAATTTGAAACATTTTTTTATTACCCATACAAATGCCAGGTTTTCTCTTCTTAAAAAATAGTGAGATGTGCTGGACACTGAGAAGCCAGTGCCAGGATGGCCATGGTCCCCTCCTCTCCCCCACCTTACACCCCAGGCTTCCTGAGTTTGGATCCTCTCTGCACTGTTCCCTCTCTGCTCTCCTGACTTCCGGCTCCCCTGTCCACCCTCCAGTCCAGCACTGCGGCCTCTTCTCTACAAGCCAGCTGGAGCTCTAGGGAGGTCCCATCTTCACCCCAGGTGGCTTAGCAGTAACTTCCTCATTTCCCCCTTTCCCCAGCCCCCAGAAAGAATTCTAAAGGCAGCTATTAAGATAATAATAGGAAAGGCTGCAGAGGAAAGGAGAGGCTGAGGCTGGGGCTGGGGCTTGCAAGATGAGCAGGAACAGGGACCCCTCCCACTTCTATGGCACCCCATGAAGATCAGTGCCAGCCAACCCCTGGCCACAGTGCCAACTCTACAGACCTGTAGAATTGGCTGCACTGACCACCAGATTCATCTCACAATAGATGCTAAGTCCAGTGGGGCCCACCCAGGGGCTGCCCTGTTCCCAGTGCAGGACCAGCACCTAGCTGAGTGCTCTGATCTATGCTGAGACAAAACAACCTCAAGGAGTTTAGTGCGATCGTGGAGTGCCACCAGGCACACAAATAACCACAGACAGGAGCAAATCATGAGCTAATAGGTGGAAGTCTTTGGCACAGAGTTTGGCAAATAGCAGGCATGCAATAAAAGTAGCTCTTATTATTATTGTTATAAAAGCATCAGAAAGTAGTATTTTCTTCAGTACTTTGTCATTGCAAGTTATAGTGACAGAACCCAGTTGAAACTCGTGTAAGCAAATCAGAAACTACTTTATTCAGGTGTTGGAAGAACGGATCACAGGCAGCTTCGGATTTACAATCTAATAACCACGTGTTGAGAATGAGAAGAAAATGATTCTTCCCCAGCTTAGGTGGGAAAAGTTCTAGGGAAGGACTCTGATTGGTCTATCTTGGGTCATATGCATATTCCTGGACCAGTCAGTATAGGAGTTTGATTGGTCCAAATTAGTCCAATGCCCAGTCCTGTGGCTAGATGGAGTTGATTGGCAGCTCCACTCCAACCTCAAAATTAAACAAGATGGATCAAGTCTCCTACAGGAAGGGGAAAGGGCACATTATCTTACCTGAGGAAGGCAGACTGTCCTCATAATTTGACCCCTCAAATGCGTAGAATACAGAACATCAGTCTGACTTTATGTTTGGTTTTTTGTGTTTTGTTTTGTTTTTCTGAGACAAAGTTTCATTTTGTCACCCTGGGTAGAGTGCTATGAAGTCATAGCTCACAGCAACCTCAAACTCTTGATCTCAAGCAACCCTCTTGCCTCAGCCTCCCAAGTAGCTGGAACTACAAGCACTCGCCATAATGCCTAGCTATTTTCTTAGAGATTTTTTAGCTCTTGCCCAGACTAGTCTCAAACTCCTGAGCTCAAGCAGTCCACCTGCCTCGGCCTCCCAGACTGCTAGGATTATAGGAGTGAACCACCACATCCAGCTCAGTCTCACTTAATGAGTGAAGAGAGTCTCATATTTTATGAACCAACTTTCCTAAGATCACATGATTTATAAATGGTAGCCCTGGGACTCAGAAGTACTTTCTGCTTCTATAATTTTTCTTATATCTAACCCCCATGGTTCTGGTGCCCAGAAGGAAGAGATTGACCGTGAGCAGGGTGCTAGCACTTTCCATGGCTGAGTCAGCAAACTAACTGAGCCAGTACTCTCATGCCCAGAACCAGCCCTGGACTTGGGAGAGGTCTTTACATGCATGAACTCGACCTCTTGGACAAAGCAGAGGAATGAGAGACTGTGCAATTGAGGACCAAGTTATCAACCTCCTTAGCTTGGAAATGCAGATGACATTGAACAGAAGCCCCAGAGCTGAAGAAAATCCAGCTTAGCAAGAGAACAGAAGGAAAATGATACTTCAGTGACAAAGGAAAGAGAAGTAGACACTATGTGCTGAGCGAGGATGGCCCTCCAAGGCCTCGTCCCAGTGATGCTCAGGACGGTGGTCTTTGGATTCTCTCCCATTGAGTAGAACCATAAGACTTTCTTCACCAGATGGCCCTGTGCCCTGGGCATTTAAGGATAGAGGGTAACCATGAAGTGGTGTCCTCATCAAGATTGATTTACTACCTGGCTCAACCACTGAGGAGAGGGTGGTCGGAGGCCAGTCTCTGTCCCTGTCCCTGACCTGCTTAAATGACATCTTTCTCCAGCTTCTCCAACTCTTTTCTCCTGGGAGCATCAAGTATTTTCCATTCATACCTCATCTGCTATAGTAACTTACCTGTCCCGAGTCTTTGTCAATTAATGTTCTGTGAGAAGTCTGGCTAACGTGACTAGCTGCTGTTGTCCTGGGCAAAGGCACCAATCAACTTTCTCTCAGACAGAACACATTTAATACCCAGTCATGGGGCTTGTGCCATGTCGGAGCCCCATAGCTGACTCTAGGGTTCACGGGGCCCATCCCTTCAAATGCTCAGGGCAAGATTTTCTCGCCATCCCCAATCCTTCCTTCCTTCCGTGACCAGTAAGGTGCCAAGTTCTATCCATTCTTTCTAGATCTTTCTTGAATCTGCGTCCCTCCTCTCAATACTGCCACGTGCTTGGATGTCACTGATTAAAGATGGCCACAAATTATTCATCACTCTCCATGTGGATCCCTTGAATGTGGGCTGGCTCTGTGACTGCCGAACTGACAGAATGTAGAACAAGCAATGTGCAATTTAAGAGGATAAGGTACTTTTGTTTTCACCCTCCTGCAATGCTTACTTCTAGAACATTCCTTCTCAGAATCCAGCTGCCATGCTGGAAGTACAACTCACATGATCATGTGTATGTGTCAGCGGACAACCCTAGAAGAGTGTCCAGCAGACAGCCAGCAGCAGCTGCTAGCTATAGAGTGCACCGCCTTGAATGTTCAACCCAAATGGGTCCCCAATGGCTGCAGTCACAGTGGATGTCACATGGAGCAGAACTAACCCCATCGAACACAGTCAACCCCTAAAGTCACAAGAGCTAATAAAACAGATGCTTTTTGATCTACTGAGTTTTGTGGTGGTTTGTTACACAACATGAGACAGCAGGATCACCAGGTCCAAGTCCTCCTCCCTTCCGGGCCAGTTTGCAACAGTTTATTAACTAACTGAGCTCCCAGCCTCCATCCCCCGCCAAGGAAGGCTCTACCATTCTTCAGCTCAGAAGTCCCCAGTGGCTTCTCCTTGTCCCTAGCAGGAACACAGGCATCAGAATTACAAGGGCAGTGTCTTCAGAATACAGATATTCCACTGAAAGTCTTGGAATCAGGGTGTCAGAATGTGAAAAATAACACCCCTGTCATGACAGATTAAATTATGTGTCCGAGATTCTTCCATGTCTCCCTCTATCGTGATTCACTATCAACAGGGGCAACCTCCCACACTGTGAGGTTGGACTTGGCCGTGTGTTTTTTTTTTTACCCAATTAAATACAGGAAGAAGTGACACTGTGCCAGTTACAAGCCAACACCTTATGAGGCATTGCATATGTCCACTCCTCCCTCTTGTACTTCTCTTGTCCCCCAAGAAAGAGTTTGCCCTTTCAGCCTGAGTCCCCAAATGAAAGACATGTAAAATAGACCTGAACCCCAACCCCAGCCTGGACTCACACTCAGCCAACATTACTCAAGTTCATTAGAGCCACCCCAGCTGATTTGCGGATCAGTAGTGAGAAAAATAAACTTTTGCTTTTGTAAATCCTAGTTGGGGGTTGGGGATGCTGCTTGTTATGCAGCATAATTGCAGTGATAGCTAGCTAATGTATCAGGTGATTCTGAATCACATCCCTGATTAAGAACAATGAGACTGAAGGATAAAGTCAAGATCTTCCTTACTCTCGTTCCTGTTTGTGTCTAGCCTCAGCTTCCAGCTTTCTCTTCTGAACCAATCAAGATCCTGGGGGCTAAAACAGAGTCCAACCCTCCCTTACCCTAACAGAAAAGAGACACAAAGGAGTTATAAAATCCGACTGAGAAAAAATGGACAGAAAGCAGGAAAAGTCAGGCAGCTGGGGCCAGGGCAAGAAGAGCCTAAAAGCGTAACAGAAGGAGAGAGGCCACCACTGGATGCCTGAGCACCAGGTACTGGATCCTCAAGCAACTGTGTGCAGGGAAGGCAGCGTCAGCTCTCTGAGCTTCTTTGGAGGGGGAAGCATCCCATTGGCCTAGCCACATCCCAGCCATTATGGAGAAAGAGGATAGGTGTTAGACTCCTAAAGAGGACAAGGGTCACACTAGGCAGCCCAAATCCCCACAAACATCCCCTACACATAGTAACTGAGCTTGTACTTGTAAAGCTCTTGAATTTTTGCTGGCAGGTGGTAAATGCCATATGAACGGTTTTCAAGTAAATATTAAAATATATAACTTCTAGACCATGGTCTAAATAAGGGCCTTTTGAATGTTCTTTTCCAATTCAGTAAACACAGTTTGCTTCAAGGTCAACTCAAAAGCCATCCTTTCCCTGAGACTTCCCATGATCAGGTGGAAAACGATGTCTCTTCCCCTAGCACCCCCAGCAAATTTGATTGCCCTGTCTTTTTCGATGCAGAGTGGGGACTAGAGCACCTGTGGACGAGGGCGGCACGAGGCCTTTCCCTTGCTGAGACCAGTGGCTTCGCTCAGGAAGTGAGTGGGCCGTCTGGCAGCTGTGAAACCCCAGACGGCCTCTAAGCCCTCAGAACGTGGCAGTGGAAAGAGCCACTCATGTTGTTCCTACTACTGTGGCCCAAGCCAGTATGTGCAGACTGACCCAGCCCCAGGCCTGCTGGTAAAGTGCCACAGAGCAAAAGGTCTTCAGGTGAGAATCCCTGATTCCACAGCCCGGGATTTTAAACTAATGCTCCCACCTTTGGAGCTGAGCACGCTACCTTTCCAGGCTTGCTGAGCCTAGTATTTGGAAGTGCTTTGCAAATCGGCAGCTGCAAGGAGAGTCTGGCCCAGGGGAGAGGTTGCTGACTCTCACTTTCCTGCCTTATGTAGCCCTGGCTCCTTTGTTAAAATCATTGCCCACTTTAAGTCTGTCATGTGAATAAGAGCAAGCCATGGAGGAGAGGCAGGGTGCTGCACTCACAGCCCCTCAGCCCCTTTCCTGGTCCCTAGAGTGCTTTGACTTCCAACAGCCCACACCTGCATCTCATTGTCAGAAGGCCACCCTCAGCCCGTCAGACACCTGGACCAATGACTGGCAGACCAGGGGTATCAACATCCCAGGTCTCTACTCTCTGTTCCTACAACTCTGACTTCTGACCCATCTGTCACCAGAGCACCCATGTGGAATTGAATCAAAATTACCCTCCATGGAACCCGGCTTGATATCTCATCCTTGCACAGCCTTCTCCCCTTCCTGCCCTACTTTCTCACCCACTACACATTTCCTCCTCTGAGAGTCTGCTTCTGGAAACTAAGCCTAGGAGAGTAGGGAAAGAGGAAAATTAAAATGATAAAAATGACCACTTCACTTCAATGCTCACTCTACGTCAAGATCCTTCCATGCATTAGCTATCTTAATTAACTCAACTACCCTACAAGGAAATCTTATCCTCCATTTAAAGATTAAAGAAATAAAATCTCAGAGAATCTGAGTAACTTTCCCAAGGTCATGTAGTTGAATAGCATTGAGCCAAGATGTCTAACTACTGTGTGTACGGCCTCCCATTACAAAGGTGCCATCAATAATTTCTATATATATTTCTATAAGTTACAACTTGAGAAAAAATAACCCATCTATATGTACATATTAAATGAACATGGACAATGACAGTATGAGCTTATGGGGTGAATTTAAGGCATGATGGTGGTTGTTTTTGTCTGTTGTAGCTCCTCTTTCTGGTATTAGATAGGGGTGGGCATGCAGTCAGAATTCCCTTCCCCAGACTTGGCCTTCGCATAGAGACATGCGGTTGGAAGGTGGCTGTATATCGGTGGCAGACCCCCGTTGCCCATGTCCTCTGAGATGTAAGTTTTGGACCTGCTTCTTCTCCCCTTCCTCCAGTCCTCTGACAAGACCTTTCAAGCCTATTCCAAGAAAAGCCCAAACGGCTCGACTTAGTCCAAGCTTGTTGCCAGGACCACTCGTACTAGGAGTGGGGTGTTGCAAGTGACTCACCCTAAAAATATGGAATTGGAGAGCATATGAGCCAATAATGTCCCCTTAATTGTGTAAGCAGATTTTGGTGGGATTTTTACACTTGCATTCTAAAGGATCTTGAGTGATGTATGAATGAAGAGCTTTCCATAAGCTACATCCCATGCTTGTCCTTCCTTTGGACTGTGTGATGCAAGTTTGCTTCATTCCTTTCCTATTTAAAGTATGTTAGTGCTTTTTAAGGTAACACAAGATAAGGAATCAGGAGGTCAGTGCAGGTCAGGAGTCATCCAATATGTCCAGGAGGGAATGGGCCTGATACATCATCAGAGAGATAGCTTCATGGTCTGGCAAGAAAGCCATGGGCCAATGGGCTGGAAAGCTTGGCTCTTGTCCTAATTCTGATCACTGGGCAAGAGTCTTCCCTGTCTGGGGCTCAGCCCCCTCTTTTATAGACTCAACACAATCTCTAAGTTCCTTCTAGACCTATTATATTCAGATGTTTAGGAGAAGTGTGAGGACACATGGCCCAGATCGCACAGACAGACTGACAAGATGAGAAGAGGTAGCAGTGCCAGGGTGCTGAGTCTACGTAGGTCTTTCTGGATGTCACCTGAGCATCTCTTCAAAGCTGAGAGCCCATAGGTGCCACATGTTTGCTAGCCTCACGATTTTCCCTCCTGATCCTGCCCCATTCCCACTGCAGCAGAAACTATCATCTGTCCCACAGGATCTATTCTTCCCTCATGCTTTTCAGTAATAGAACGGCTGCACAGCTGAAGACTACTGTCCAGCCCCACTGGCAGCTGAGCGTGGCCATGATGACGGCATGTGAGCAGAGCCAAGTGTGCTGGCCCCTCACGTCTTCCTTCCACCTCTGTGCAGGTTGAAACACTATGCAGGGATCCAGCTTCAACCACAGAGAGGGCAGGGAACAAGGTGGCAGTCCCCTGAATTCACTTCTTGGAGTCAAATTTCCCTTCACTCCCAAACTACCTCCTCACTCAGAGTTTTACATGAGAGAAATAGCCCTTCATCTTTTCTAGCTTGCTGTATTTAGGGAAATGTTCCTGCAGCCACAGACCCTGCACCCTAAATGATACCTGGCAGATAGCTGCCCGCCAGAGCCCAAGAGCAGATCTCACTATAAGAGAGGGAAAGAAGGAGAAAAATGGAACTGGGGGAAGACAGCACTTTCCACATATCCACTCTGTTCAGGCCTTTATCTCCATTATCTTAAAAGTTTGAGTTCTATCATTGGCAACAAATATGATGCATTATTTTCCTTGAAGTGACAAGCCCACTTCATACATTTTCAAGAAAATGTCTACCAATACTTGAGTCTAAATAACCATAATTCTTCTGTTTTGTTTTGTTTTCAAAAAATGGCATTCAGCTGGGTCAGCTCACAACTCAATTGCACAAGTACTTTTCCTTAAAACAACTGTCATACTTCAACATCCGGCAGAAATGCTTTACAAACACTTCCATTTGGTTGCACAGAATATTAAAGGAATTATGAAGGAATTAAAAACTTTTCCTGTTCCAGGAATATTCTTTTGTTGTTGTTGTTGAGGTAAAGTCTCACTCTGTTGCCCTGGCTAGAGTGCCCTGGCCTCAGCTTAGCTGATAGCAACCTCAAACTCCTGAACTCAAGTGATCCTCCTGCCTCAGCCTCTAGAGTATCTGGGACTGCAGATGCCTGCCACCACACCTGGCTAGTTTTTCTATTTTTAGTAAAGATGGGATCTTGCTCTTGCTTAAGATGAACCAGCTTTTTCAAGGCTGGTCTTGAACTCCTGAGCTCAAGGGATCCACCAACCTTGGTCTCCCAGAGAGTTGGGATTACTACAAGAGCCGCCCAGCCTGATTCAGCTATAGCACTAGCCTGTCTACCCACCATTGCAAATGTCAACACAGTGAAAAGGGCAAGTAACATCTTAGTAACATCATGAAAATAGTTTGGGGGGAGGGGGGTTGGTTTTTGAAACAGTGTCACTTTCTTGCCCCTGCTAGAGTGCTGTGCATATCCTAGCTCACAGCAACCTCAAACTCTTTGGGCTCAAGAGATCCTCCTGCCTCAGTGACATCCTAGCTCACAGCAACCTCAAACTCTTTGGACTCAAGATATACTCCTGCCTCAGCCTCCCAAGTAGCTGGGACTACAGAGACCAGCACCATGCCTGGCTAGTATTTCTATTTTTAGTAGAGATGAGGTGTGGCTCTTGCTCAGACTAGTCTCGAACTAATGAGCTCAAGCAATCCACCTGCTTCGGCCTCCCAGAGTGCTGGGATTACAGGCATGAGCCACCTTGCCCAGACTATGAAAATAGTTTTGACCTTGTAAACCCACTGGAAGAGTCTTGGGGACCACCAGGCATTCTCAGCCCACACTCTGACAAGCATCGCCTTCCATGAGCCTGCCTTTATTCACGAGCAAGCAAATGTGTGTACACACACACGCACACACACCAAAGCTTCTATCATTTTATTTTTAAAAAGGGCATTTGAATTTCAAAAAGAGAAAGAACGTCATCTTGGAAGAAAGGATAGTCCATTAAACTGGGGGCATTTAGTTTTATGAACAACTCACTGCATTGTCCTTATTTTTCTGGTTTTGCCAAGGCCAGGGGCAGATGTTGGCAGGAAAGACAGGGGTTTGGAACCCGCCTCCAGTCTGACACGCCCCTTCTTGTGCAGATGAGAGGAATTATGCCCCAAAGGCTGAGCACTAGTAGGGAACACAGCAGAAAATGGCCTGACTGAGCTGAACCCTGAGTTTGCTGTGGACAGAGCGCCAGTCATCAGCAGGGCTTTGGCTGAACTTTGATGCCACATTCAGCCCTCTCAGGGGAGCTAGAGCAGCACGGCCCCTTGGAAGCCCCCAGTGAGGTCTGCATGGAAGTGTGTCGAGTCTGAAGGGATTGGAGATGTCAGTCTTCTAATGAGGATCCTGGAGAATGGGATTCATTCATTTCAGTAACTAACTGACCCCCTTCCCACGCCCTTTTCACACCCGACTGATGTTCCATTGCCTGTGGTCATTTGGTGGGAACCACAGGCGCTGGTGTGCATGTGGCACACACAGCGGCCACACACCTGCAAATCCCTCCCCTCATCACTCGACTTACGTTCTGTCCACGCATCGGGCCCCCTGCCCTCTCTCACCACTCCTCCATTGCCACCATCCCAGGGACACACATGAAGACCAGGGCCTGAGAACCAGAGCTACCACCCCAAGTAAGTCCCTGCCCATCACTGGGCCTCCATCTCCTAACCACAAGCCCATAAGGACTGGAGAGGGTGCTCCGCATTTAAAGCCCTAGCCGGTCCCAATATCCCAAGGGTCTACATGAAGGTGGAACATTCTGAAAGCCACCCTGGCAGCCCAGACAGGGTGGGTCAAGAGTGACCTCTGGGAGCAGGAGGTGAGAGGGTGTCAGGGTGCGGCCCTGGGATTGGATGTGGGCCTGAGAGGCAGGGCGGAGAGAATAGCACAACTCAGGGGTGTGAGGTTACAGTGAGGGGAGTCAAGGGCTCACGCATGGTAAGAGTTACCAGAAAAAATGCCTTTGGCAACCCACAGAGTGGCCCAGGATCACTCCACAAGCACACTCCTCTCCCTCAGCAATGCCAAGCCAGCAGGCATGGAGACAGATCTCTACTGATTCTGGAAGGAGTTGGCTTCTGCAAGAGGCTGGATGGTAAATTGCAGGTCCACTTGACCGAGCTGTGGGGTACTTAGACATCTGACCAAACATGTGTTTCTGGATGAGGCTAACATGTGGAAGGGTAGACTGAGTCAAGCAGATCACCCTCCCATCCAAGCCACTGAAGACACAAACAGAACAAAAACGGGGAGAAGGGGGAACGTCGCCCCCTGACTGCCTTGGGCTGGGACATGGGTCTTCTCTGGACTTCAGCCTTGGACTGAAACGTCAGTTCTTCTTAGGTCTTGACCTTGTGGCTTTCAGACTGGAGCGCACACCACCACCGCCCCCGCTGTCCTGCTTCTCAGGCCTCCTGACTAGGACTGGAGCCACAGCCTTGGGTCTCCGATGCCGACCACGCATCTGCAGGAGGCCATTCTCCATTATACATCTGTCCGTAAATCCCATGGTTCTGTTTCTGTGGAGAACCCTGACTAACCCAGAGGCCACGTGACACTGCACACACCAACCGCTCTCAGGCAGACACCATTGTCCCGGCAAGGTGAGAGTCTTCTCTGTCCTTAAACTCCCTCTGTGCCACACCCCTGCCCCCGCCCGTTCCATTGAAAGCGTTACCTCTCTCCTCCTCTCTCTGTCCCTCTCTGCCTCATCCTGTGTGTCAGTGGGGCCTCTGGAAGGAAGACATTGGGGTGGAGCAAGGAGCACAAACAGTCTATGCGGCTAATTCCCGTGGGGAACTCAGAGGGAGGATGCAGGATGGGCGGGGCCTCAGACCACAATGCCCAGAGTCTTACCAAGCCCAGAGAGAGCTCCAAAATGGAGACTGCCCATGAAAGGGGCCCCATGTGGGCAAAAACGCCAATTCCCTAGCTATCCACACTGCTCGTGGTCATTGGCTAGGAGCTTCCTGAGAAGGGAAGCCCAGGGCCTGGGAGCCAGAGCCACCACCCCAAGCCTCAGCCTGGAAGTCTGAGCTCTTAGGAGAAACACACTAAGAAAATAGGTCTATCATTCCCCTGGTGAGTGAGTGCTCAGTAAGTGAGCTCTGGGCCTGGGAGATAAATACTTGCAACAGCTGAGATTGGTCAACCATGGAGTCTGGACCACCTTAGAACACTACAAAGGACAAAGGACCCATCCGTGTGCTTCAGCTCTAGCTTAGAGGTTTACTTGGCAGCATGATTGGCACTTTCATGAGGCTGAGGCATGAACCTGACTCAAAAGAATGATGGACTTTAAAAGTTTGTGACCAGTACGAAGAAACACACATGTATATGTCATGAAAATTCCCTCCAGGGTCACCTTCTGGAATACCTTTCCTTGCTCAGATAGAACTGACTCAACTTCCCAGGCTCGGCGATCCCCTCTGTTTTAAGAGCTAAATCAGAGTCACAACTCCAGAACCACCCTTCCCAGGGTCCCTCTCCCTCTTCCAGACACTAGGAGGATGGTGTGGTGCCTTCTTGGGAACCTCCCTGCTGTCTTTCAGAAGGTGCTTCTCATGTCACCAAGTAGATAAGAATGAGGTTGATGTCCCAGCCACGTCTACTCGCTGGTAATTTAGAAGCAATGGATGTTAAATCATACCCAATGAATTGAAACTAATAATTAGAAACAGAAAAAAAATAAAAGAATTCCATGCCAAGGAAAGGACTGCCTTTAATTGTATATAATATACATAAATCCAGACTGTTCTCAGGTAGTATCCCTAGGAGCGTGACCTTCTCACAGGGAAGGAGGGGGCATATGAAAGGCTCCCCACCTCTCAGACAGCACCTGGGGAGAGGGGAGCTGGGGGATTTGGGTACCAAGAAGGAAGAACACCCCATCACCCCAGGGAGTTCTTGCTGAGGAATCCCAGCCCACTTCAAAGGGACAAATACCATCTGGGACAGGACAAATATTCTCTCCCCAGGACTTCTCGGGTGAATAAAATCACCAATTTAAAAGGGGGTAAAAAAGACATCAGACCAAGTAGCCAGAAACGAAATATAGAATGATGTCATCATAGCTTATAGCAACCTTAAACTCCTGTGTTCTAGCAATCCTCCTGCCTCAGCCTCCTGAGGAGCTGGGACTACAAGGTACAAGCCAACAAGGCCAGTTAAATTTTTCTATTTTTGGTAGAGATGAGGTCACACTCTTGCTCAGGTGATTTCAAACTCCAGGCCACAAGTGATCCTGTCTCAGTCTCCCACAATAGATTACAGGAGTGAGCCACCATGCCTGGAGCACAGCCCA